>PVJI01006052.1:0-90366 GCA_004026765.1 Micronycteris hirsuta | reverse complement strand
TGGGGGGAGGGTAAATGCGGACAACTGTAATTGAACAACAATAAAATAATTTAAAAAAAAACAAAAGAAAAAGCAAAAGAAATATAACCAGAAATATTGAAATTAAGAACAATCTAATAATAGCCAGAGGGAATTGTGGGGAGAAGGGTTTTCAGAAACTACTATAAAGGACACATGGACAAAACCAAGGGGGAGGATGGAAGCAAGGGGGGGATGGGTTTGCCTGGGGTCGGGGGGAGTGGTGGGAAGAAAATGCAGACAACTGTAATTGAACATTAATAAAAATAATTTATGAAACAAACAAACAAAAAAGAATACTGCTTGCTCTATTCTCCTAGGAGGCATGTCAAGTGGTCGATAGCTAGTCATAAACCATATCATGAAGTTGAATTAAATAATCAAGAACTGACTGTACCTGAGGTAGTAAATAAATTCTGTGCTTTTGGGTCTGTCTCCAAGACCTTTCCCTGTTAGTGGTAAGTAGTTGCTAGGTAACCATTCTGAGTCTGTGGCTCCCTACATACAAGCTAGAGAAATGAATTGCATTCCACTTTAAAATAAAACAAGATTTTACTATTTTATCAGAGTATTTGAGCCTGTTATCTAAAACTCATGTAATTACTATTTTATTTAATTTTCTTATCTTGGGAATAGCATTGAGTCATTGACTCACAGATGCAACAAACATGCATTTATTAAGTGCCTATTCTATGTCAGGTTCTAGAACACAAAGATATTAAAAAATATATCCGTACCCTAAAGAAACTCACAATGTAGTGGGGGGAATGCTGAGAAAACACACACACAGCATAACAAATGAATAGGAGAGACAAGAGTAGGTGCTTCTATATGATGTCAACCCTCAATTTCTATAGTCATTTTGGGGTCTTTTTTAACTGCTCCTATGATGATAAATAAGATCATTCGATTAATTTAGATGCATAGCTACACCAATTTCACTCCAGGAAATATCATAGATGAGTCTAAGCTTAATCTATGGTCTTCAAATATCTTTTATCTAAAAACAATCCATATTTTTCTGCTAACCTCTTCATTATTCTGATCTCTGATATTTCAAAGCCTAAATGAATCCTTTCTTTAAAACAAACAACTAAGCAAAATAGAACCAGAGACATGGAAATAAAGAACAACTGACAGTGACCAGAGGGGATGGGGAAGGGGGATAACTGGGGAAAGAGGCGGAAGGGGCAAGTCAAAGAACATGAATAGAGGACTCGTGGGCACAGACAATGGGGTGGGGACTGACTAAGGGCGTGGGAGATGGGGGGAGGTGGGGCAGGGGATAGCAATGGGAAAAAGGTAGAGCAACTGTAATTGAACAAAAATTTAAAAAAAATAAAAAATAAAAATACCTGGCTGGTGTAGCTCAGTGGATTGAGCACAGGCATGCAAAGAAAAGGGTCATTGGTTTGATTTCCAGTCAGGGCACAGGTCTGGGTTCTGGGCCAGTTCCCTATTTGGGGCATGCAAGAGGCAACTACACATTGATGTTTATTTCCCTCTCTTTCTTCTTCCCTTTCCCTCTCTCTAAAAATAAATAAATAAAACCTTTAAAAAATAAATAATTTTTTTTAAAAAGCTGAAAAATTCTCTCTCCTTTCCCTACCTGATTAAGGTAGGGGTTTTTTAAATGCACACTGATGTCAGGTACAAGGGGAAATTATTTCCTGAGTCCAACTCTAGGACACACAAGTCAACAACATGACTGAAAAGTTTAATTTGGCGCTGACTCAGAAAATCCAGGATTATATGTCTGTTCTAACCATGTCTCAACAGCTGAGATTATGTGTATCAAATAACTCAAAGGATGGAGCAAGGAAACTAACTAATAGGAAGGCTATATTTTCTTAATGCAAAGATTTACATTACTCAGAGGATCTGAAATCATCCTTAGACCCTTTGACAATAGGCTGTGTCTCCTGTAACTGGAGATGGTGACACTTTGGTTGTTTAGTCTTTTCATCTCTGAAGCCTAACCATGCTCCCTCCTGGGTGGCTTTCTTAGTCATTCTTCCTTTCCATAAACTCAAGAAAGCTGTGTTTTTTTATTATTCTTTATTTAGAGGAAGAAGCAGATAAGATTTCACATATAACCCTGATATGTCCAATTTAGGAATAGAAAACCACAAAGCCAACTGGAGTTTATCCCAGTAACTTTATTTCATGTGACCTCGAATATTTATGTATGTCCTGAATAATATTTTTTAAAAGATTTTATTTATTTATTTTTAGACAGAAGGGAAGGGAGGGAAAAAGAAAGGGAAAGAAATATCAGTGTGTGGTTGCCTCTCACATGGCCCCCACTGGGGACCTGGCCTGCAACCCAGGCATGTGCCCTGTCTGGAAATCGAACCGCCAACCCTTTGGTTTGCAGCCCGTGTTCAATCCACTGAGCTACATCAGCCAGGGCTGTCCTGGATAATATTTTTAATATTAATTTATTGATTCAACCCTCACACCTACTATACAAATTGTAGCGCTTCACATATAATTGAACTATTAAATTATAGTGAATAATTTTGAAGTTCCAGAACCAATCTCCATAGTATTTGTTGCATCAATCCTGGGCTTTCCCAGATTGCTTTTACACATATAAGCTACAGCTGGATAGTTAAAATTCCCAAATCAAAAAGTTTCCTTCATATTTTTATTTTGTTCCAGTGGCACTTCCCGCATCTGTGGTTAACACTTTTCTTAGCCCATCTATGACCTTCTCATCCTCAATTATGGAATGTACATACTTAATTGTGTTAAATTGAATCCATTTTTTAAGGAACAGTTCCTCCTTTCTAAGACATTTTTATACTTTTTTAGAGAATACTTTTAATTTCGTAATCATTGACAGTATTCATCTCTTATTTACCATGTTTAAGGAAATCTTGCGCATACATACTGGAGCTGGGGCTGGGGACTGAAAGGAACTGCTTTTGTACAAGGATTCGGTGGGCTCTAGTGAGCAGGGATCATGAAACCAGCAATCACGTGCCCTCTCTGAAGTCCAAAAGAATGAATTGGAAGAGATTCCCACCACTCCACCCTCCTCTGTAGCACAGACCTCGTTGATGAGTTAAACAGCTCTGTGTTTGAATTGCCCTGTTGACTCAGAAGTTTTAATTTTCTAATAAGAATTCCCAAAATGTCTATGCTGTAAGTGAGAACAAAACTTAAGGTTATAGAGATAGACTAGAATCTGAATTACCATTTTTCTTTGTTTTCCTGGAATTTATCAAACGTTACTGTCCAGCACCATAGTGAAACATCAAACGGAACACTTTGACCCAAATGTCGAGCTTTCCAGTTCCTTCTGGGCCACATGTTGTTTAATAAAATGAGTCAGGAGAAAAAGTAATCTTCTAGGCACCTTATTAGCAATTCAGTGATCTTTTGCCCTTTTACCTTGGATAATGTCCATGGAATACATTAGATTATATCTGTTACATGATACAAACTGTATCAACTAGCATTGATTCACAACTCAACACTGCATTTATATTTTATCTATTTACCTAATGGTAGTAAATTTCTGAAAATATTTATCAATATGTTTGATGCTTAGAAATATTTTTCTCAATTATTTTGAAAGGTGTTCTGCCTATTTTAGTTAATATGCTTGTTTATTTTTCCTTGATTTGCAACTGACACTATTTATTAACCAGGTTGCCATGAAATAAACATCATTTGTAGGAAAATTGTTCACTTGATTACCATCATTATTTAGTCCCTATAATTTTGGCTTTGCTATTAAGCTGCTTAAAGTTATCTTCCACAGATTATCACAATAATTGTTTCCCACTATAGAAGGTCATCATTATTTTCAATGTTAATTGTTATTATGAACCACTTTATAAGAAGAGAGCCTTAGTAAATAAATACATTTTAAAAAATAAAATTCTATATCCTAAAATTGCATAGTGAAAACATTCTGTTAATGTTTTTTAGAAATATATTTAAATATGCGGTTTCACAAGATGTATATATCCGTTAGATACTAGCTCCACGTGCCTGGACATTTGGTGTGTCATTTTTACAAAGCACTGCTGGGGGTCACAGTGCACGTGTGCGATATGACGTAACCAAATGGAAGTTAGTGATGTCTGATCATTCTACTTACATGTTAATACACTAAGTAAGTCTTTCTATTTGGCCATTATATATCCATCAGAATAAGCTATATATTGACATATATGTAGGTATAATCCACAATATTTTTTTTTCTGGCACAAGACACATTTATTAGATCTCTCCTACATTCACACATGTGAGCAAAGGCCTGTCCAGAAAATTTCCAGCCATTGTTAGTATAACGATAACGGTTTGTGTTACATCGATGTAACCTGGCAGCCAAGGAGAGTGGACTGGAATGCACATGCATGAACAATGACAGCTTCCCTTTACTTGTCAATGGGGGCAGTAGATGCCACTGAGCAAGTATGTGTACTGTGTGGCAGTCTCATTCAAAACAACTGAGCGAGTAGAGCAACGAATCTGCATCAGATTTTGCATTGAGCCTGAACATCCCTCCTTGGAAACCATTTGGATGATTCAGACGGCTGCAGTTATGGGAAACCAGTGACTAGCAGCTTTACATGACAACGTGCCTGCTCATGCATTGCTTCTTCTGCAGTTTTTGGCAAAACATCAAATCACCCAGGTGACTTAGCCCCCTCTAGTCCAGATTTGGTGCCCTGTGACTTCTGACTTTCCCCAAAGTTAAAATAACCTTTGAAATGGAAGCTATTTCAGACCATTGATGAGATTCAGGAAAATATAGTAGGGCAGCTGATAGCAATTGGGAGAACTGTGTAAGATCCCAAGGTGCCTACTTGAAGTGGACTGAGGTGCCATTGTCTTATGTACAATGTTTCTTATATCTTGTATCTTGTTCAATAAATGTCTCTATTTTTCAAATTATGTGGCTAGAGCTATATATAAACACATATATATTATATAAACATACACATACACACACACATATACAAATGATACTTGTGAATATTTAAGAACCTATCTGACACTTGCTCCAAATCATATGTTTAAAGAACCAGGTAGCGGTTGTTGCCTTTTATAACAAAAATCACTTCCACTCAGGAAGACTGCCTGATATCCTTTGAGGTTTCATAGCACAAAAGCATTCCTGACATTTTTGGAGTAACTGAGGCATTAATTAATGTGTTTTCTGACTTTGACATATAAAATAAAAACTGTCTAATAATCATCATTTTTAATTCTTAGGATATAAATCTCTTAATTATATACATTTGTACCATATCTTGAAAAACTTGATCTACTCTAAAAAAATATAGTTAGTTCCTTCTTCAGGTATTCACAAGATTGCTTTAGGAGTTTCCAACAGCATTTTAAGGCATGATTTATTCAGGTTACTTCCACTAACTCTAAGAAATCCAAATCAACAGCAATTTTGTCCCTTTAAAACAATCATTTTTACTAGTATTTGTGCTTTTTTTCTTAAATGATACTGTCTATATTGAGCTGAAACTTACTCCCTTGGGTGTTCTATTTGAAGTGTTCTACACCAAAATGCTTGGAATTTCTGCTTCAAATACTTGTTAGTGTCTTTCTCCACTTTTAACAGAGCTCTTTTGCCCTTCCTCCCTTCATCTCTCTTTCTCCCTTCCTCCCTTCTTTTTTCCTTCCCTCCCTTTCCCTTCCCTTCCCTTCCCTTCCATTCCCTTCCCTTCCCTTCCCTTCCCTTCCTTTCCCTTCCCTTCCCTTCCCTTCCCCTCTCTTCCTTTCCTTTCTCTTCCCTTCTTTTCCTTTCCCTTCCCTTGCCTTCCTTTTCCTTGCCTTGCCTCCCTTTCCCTTTCTCTCTTTCTTTCTTTTACCTAATACTTTAACAATTTATTGATATAAACTGTTCAGTAGATATTCATTTTTATCAATCAACTATACACAATATTTAGTTACACAAGTGTGAATTTTGTTATCGTAGAATCATGGGTTATTATTATGGCTTTGCCTGTAGTATTCACACAATTTTGGAAAAGTTACACAAGTTTTATTTCATGATGTATGAAACAGGAATATTAGTAGTTGTTTCTTTGGGTTTTGGTGAAAGTTATTATTTTTCAAATTATTAGTTTCATAGAGACACATCATAAATACTCAATATAGGTAGTCCCTTCCTTTTAGCTTGCATGAGATAGATGATACCACAGTAGGCAACCATAGCTAACCAATGAAGATGAGCTAAGCAAGTTTCTTACAAAAAATCAGGGAATTTAAAGAAAGGGACTTTTATTTTATTTTTTTTTGTCAAAGAGAAGAAAGGCTCTATGGAAGAAGTCACACCTGAGACAGACTTCAAATAATGGGTAGGGTTGGACCGAGCATAGATGATTAAATATGGTGAATTAATGAAAAATTCATTCTAGATAGTGAGAGCATCAAGAAGTGCTAAGAAATTATAATTAATATGAAGCAATGCAGAAGGCATTTCAGCTTTCTTGAATTCCCTATTATTGAATACATGTTGGGAAATTTTGAAAAATGACTCTAGAAAGTCTGAGTTCATGTTGTGGCAAGTCTTGAATTTTGGTTGTCAAAATTTGCAAATTAATTCCTGTGTCTTAATTTCTCCTTTTAACTATCCTCTAATTAAAATACCACTAATGGAGTCCATGAAGTCAGATTTTACTATGTGTTTCTGATACTGAAGCTTGCATATTGCAAACTAAACATTCTCTCCCATTTCCACTTAATGATAAACTTTTGTTTAACAAGTGTTTTATTATCTTTAAATAATTTATGAAATAAATAATAAAAGTTTTATTTTTTTACCTACCTACATATTTACCATTTTGTTACCCTTAATTCTTTTGTGTAGGTCTGATTTTTTATGCACAATTACTTTCCTTCAGCCAGAAGACTTCCTTTAGCATATTTTGTAGCACACGTGTGCTAGCAATGAATTATCTCCCCTTTTATTTTCTGAAAATGTCTTTCACTTTGTTTTGTTTCAGCATCACACATATATTCTATTTTATTCTAGTTTGCATTGTTTCTAAAAAGAAGTCAATAGAATTCTGATCCTTGTTCCTTCTGAATGTATATTTTTAATTGTTTCCTCAAATATTCCAGTCCTTCCTTCTGTAATTCTAATTATATGGATTTAAAAACTGCTTGGTATTGTTCTGCATGTCTCCTAGATGCTGTTAATTTATTTTAATTTTTAATTTTAAGTTTGGATTGTGGTTTACTGTCAATATTATTTTGCATTGGACTCAGGTGTGTAGCATAGTAGATGTACAATCATATACTTTACAAAGTGTCCCCACCCCGTAATTTACCTGGCACCACACAGTTATTACAATATTGTTGACTAGATTCCCTATGCTGTACTTTACTTCCCTGTGACTATTTTGTAACTACTAGTTCATAATTCTTAATTTCTTCATCTCTTTCATTCAGTCCTCCAAGGACCTTTCCCTCTGGCATCCACCAGTTCACTCTCCGTGTCTATGAGTCTGTTTCAATTTTGTTTGTTCATTAATTTTGTTCTTTAGATTACATAAGTGAAATCATATGGTACTTGTCTTTCTCTGACTGACCTATTTCTGTGCACATGACACCCTCTAGTCCATCCACGCTGTCACAAATGGTATGATTTCATTTTTTATGACCAAATAATATTCCATTGTATATATGTGCCACATCTTTTTTATCCACTTGCTAGTGGATGGGTACTTGGGTGGCTTCCACAGATGGACTATTGTAAATAATGCTGCAATGAACATGAGGGATGCATTTATCTTTGTGAATTAGTGTTTCAGGTTTCTTCAAATATATACCCAGGAGAGCAATTGCTGGGTCATAGGCAATTCAATTTTTAACTTTTTTGAGGAAACTTGATACTGTTAATTTTATAAGCATTTTCTCTATGTTGAAGTTTGGACAGTCTTTTATTATTTTCTACATTATCTAATCTGATATTAAACCCATGCACTAAATTTTTTTCTAGATATTGCATTTTTCATCTCTAGAAGTTCCATTTGGTTCTTTTAATATATTCTGCTTCTCATTATATTATATTCAAAATTTTCTTTAAGTCTTTGGGTATTTTTGTGGTAGTTTTTAAAAGTCTCTTTCTGTTACTTTTACTATCTTTGTGACTTCTTAGTTTGTTTCTATTGATTGATTGTTTTCCTGGTTATCGACCACATTTTCTTGCTTTTTGCCATGTCTGATATGATTCTATTAGATGTTAGATACTGTAAATATTAAGTTTTCTAATGTCTGGATTCATTGTTTTTATTTAAAAATTTGGGGCAGTTTGAGGCATTTTGTTTTGTTTTTCAATGATTTAAGTTACTTGTGGATAGCCTTCTTGAGTTTAACCTTGGGCATGGATAGTTTAGTGTTCATCCAAAAACCCACAACTGTACTTGAACAACAATACAAATAAATGTAGGGGGAAAAAAAAGACCCAAAGCAAATCATGTTCAAATTTCTGGAGCTCTTTCTGTGTATATTACTTTTTTCAGCATAAGAGTTGCCTGCCCCGCTCCCGCCACTTGATTCCTAAATTCAGTGATATGTCTATTCTCTGCTTGGATTCCCTCTGCCTTCATCGTGGTTCTAGGCAGAGAGACAAGGTGGTTATACTGGCCATCTCATTTGTATTTCTCATCTCAAGGATAACAGCTGTATTTTTGTCCAATGTCTGAAGGGTTGTTCATACGTTTTGTTCAGTTTCCTGATTGTCAGTGGTAATGGCATTTATCCCATCATGGCCAGAATTATAAGATCATTGTTTTACTTTTTTTATTAAAAATTCCCCCCATATCATTGTCCTTATGTAGTTGGATAAAAAAGGCAAAGCTTTATGGAAATATCTTTTTGGAAGGTTCTTCATTTTGAAGTAGGTCAAAGCAAACTGTATACTTTTCTGTTGACATAAAATGTTTCAGAATCAAGACAGAATTTGTTCTCTTCAACATTATCAATGAGAGAACCATTGTACTTATTTAAATTGTTCCCCTGCGTAAAGATAACATTTATGTAATGAACTTATTTCTCTCACTAATGATACCACCCATAGGAAAGTTATAATTCTGAAGCTAAGATTTGAAGAATGGGAAATTCTGGATTACCAGGCCTGAAATACTAGAACTATTTCATTATTTCATATTTGTCCATACAATTAAACACCAATTACCTATAAAGATTGTTTATTTTGACTGAAACACCCTTTATTTTTTTAAACTAAGGAGTTTTGGAATTGGACAATTACAAACGTTCAAGTTTGTTCATAGAAACCATTCTGTACCATCAGGAGAGGAAAAGAAAAGTATATTTTTTTGTAGTAGCATGTAGGAAATAATGTACTGGCACCTATTTCCTAGAAAGAATGTAAAAATTATGAAAGTCAAGTAGAATGTATAACAAATATATGACAATTAATTCTATAAAAGGTGAAAATGTTAGTAATTTACAAAAATAGCAAATAAAATTATTTCAAAAATTTCTATTTTTTGTGGTTTTCTTTTTTAACTTTGTATAAATTATAAAGAATTTTTAAGTGATGCCATAATAAGTTTATGTAAACATTTATCTAAAGGAGGAAGTTTAATCTACTGGGTAAGCACTGATTCAGGTGTCAGACTCTCTAAGATGAAACCTAAACTCCTTCACTGATTTATTAAAGATTTTTTCCAGTTTGTATATTAGATTTACACTGAGGTCTTTATTACCACTGAAATCAAATATCTAAAAAGTGTCTCTTGTTTGGCCTAAACATAGAAGAATAATTACAACTTAGTGAGTGTAGAGATATAGAGTCTTTTTCCTAGTAATGGTAGGCTTCTCCCTCCTTCCCTCTCGCAGACAGCATAGAGATAAGGCGGCACATTTCCATTTAGAATCGGAGATTACTAGATCAATGCACAAAATGCAACAAAGAGTGACAGTGTCACATATCTTTGGGGTGAGATTTTGTTGAATTAAAGTGTGCCACGGCTTTAGAATTAAGGTTGGTTAAACTTTAAAGAAAAGCATTATATAATATAACATGGATTTTTATTAATAGTAACTTCTTTAGGTTTGTTGGGAAAAAATAAAACTGATTCATAAAAAATCTAAGACTAGCACTGCTTCTTGGCATTTCATTTGTGGAAGAACTGCTTTTTGCATTCCTGTGTTAGGTAACTGTCATTTTATTTTTGCAAGCAAGTTTGGAAGGTTGGCCTGAGTGAAGAGCCATTGCTGTAGGCTTTGGCACAGCTATAATTCACAGGGCACTTAGCAAGCTTCATGTCTATGACCTGAATCTGTCATAAACTGAGCGCCTGACAACATCTGACTACTTCTGACATGTCCAGCATACATTTTAAGCAAACATCTTTCTCAGTGTGTTCTGAATGGAGACCAAACCATGCTTACATAATATGATGGGACGTTGCATTGTAAGAGGCAGGGATGGTCAGAAGGCCCTGGATCCTGGTCCAGGTGCATTTCAGATTTGTCGTAGACAAATTTTCATGCAAAGTTTCCTATTTATGATCTTTCATAAATGTATACTTCATTTACTTCTCTATGTGTTACACAGTGTGGAATTTAGCCTAGAATTCTTTATTGTTTAGCAAAGATTTTTTTTTTTCAGTATGGAGTTCTTGAACAATTAAAAATGAGAATTTTGATTTTAAAGCCAACAAAGCTAATTAGTATTTTATGAACGTATACAGTTACTCTACATACACCGTTAAAAAGTAAGTTCTGCCTCTTTGGACTAGAGAGTAAACCTCTTGAGGAAAAGGATAATTTCTTATTTGTTTTATAATTCTAGCACTCAACAGTATCTGCTCAAATGCTTCTATGATTTTTTAAAAATAGATAAACAGTACATGAGCAAAACACTGAATCCTTTGGGTACTAAGAACTGTGGTTGTTTTCAGCATAAGATGAGATTCCTGGGATCATTATAAAATAATATGTGTTTTTGTATTTTACCTGATGGTATTGGAACCTGGTCAAAGGTGACTATATCCCATTCTCATAAACTCATTCCTTTATACCTCTGGAACCTCCTCTACTGCTCTCATCTATCCCAAACCCTCTTAAAGCGCCTCAGAAATCTTTGTTCCTAGTTAAATGTGTTCCCTTCATTCTTCAATCACATCACAGAAGATACCTCTGCTCCTAGATATAAATAAAATGTGCCGGGTCCCAGAACACATGAGCCCTAGGGCCATACCAACTTGATGCTGCTTGTTCTACTGGCATCCACTCACTGAAGAAACGGCAGGTAAGACGGTATTCTCCTAACTCACATTTTATATTGGTATTTCTAATTGGTCCCTCGCCCATCTTCACCGTCATGTAATGAACCCATATTCTAATTATCTATGGCACACTTGACCGCCCTCATAGTCATCATCTGTTGTTAAGATATCACTCACACCTACGTCCACCTTTTCTCCCCTCCTAGGCCAAATGCCACATCTTACTTCAGTGTTACTTCCCATGTCCCATCAAAGTTCCCTGCCCTCCGCACATGCAATGAATTCCACCTTGACTTTAAGTGACCACTCATCGGCACACTGTAAATATATGATTTGTCAAGGCATTTCGAGTAATCTTCTATCTTAAACTTTATGTTATTTTGTTCACCAGTCTGCTACTTTGTTAAGGTTTCTAATCATTTTACTCCATTTTCTAACAATTTACCAGCCCCTTTGTTATCATTTTCCTACTTAGAATTTTCCAGTAGCTTCCTGGTATTATTTAAAATAGAAATCTAATTTCTTACCTTGGCCCACAGGAACCTATGTGATGTGATTTCATTTCTAGCTCCCCTCCATTACCCACACTCTCCTGCTTACATCCCAGTTTTTCATACTTTAGCCTCATTGGCCTGTTTCTAACCTTCCAGAACAGAAAATTCACTTCTATCTCAGAGTCATTTGTAGTTTTTTCTCAGTCAAGCTCGAAGTCCCCCAGGTAGATTTTAGCATGACTACCTTTCTGTGATCTCTGAGGTCTCAACCTAAATGCTACCTCATCAGACCTCCTTAAATGAAGCAGTCTTCCCCCTCCCAACATCACTGCCCCAATTGTGCTCTCTCATATAACTCTAAATTCCTCGTAGAACTGATACTGTTAAGGTACATATTAACTCTGTTTTTAATACCTTTCCCTTCTCTTCTCAGGGCAAAGACCTTTTCTGTCTTGTTCATTGCTGGGTACTCAGTGCTTTGAACACCTTCAGCAAAGAGCCATCGGCAGACACACAAACCACAAGGTAAGCTCCTAGAGGGCATGGATTTCTTATTTCTCTGGACCCACAGATGTCTCCAGCACCAGGAGACAATGACAAATACTGGTTGGAAGAAAAAAAGTCTTCAGAGGAATGCAAATAGCAAATAAACGTATAAAATCTAAACTTTTAATAGAGTAAATGTAAATAAAAAACATTGTATTACTCTTATGGTATATCAAAACGTCAAGCTTGAAACAAAAATATCCCATACCAGTCCAGTTGTGTAGAAAGATGTCAGAATACTAGTCCACTGTATTCCCTTCTAGGAATCATTCTTAGTATTCAAAGATATGTGTTTAAATATTCATCATAACATTATTTGCTATAATAAATAATTGGAAATGACCTTTATGTCAACAGCAGAAAATTGATTAATTTATTTCTAAGATGGAGTAAAAGTCATTTCAGATTAAGAAAAATATATATATCAATGTCCTCTCTTGTCCAAAAGTGAGAAAAATATTCTCTTCTATCCTGTTAAATATATTCATTCAGTGAGATATTATATTTAGTTCAAATAAAAATTCTAGTTCTTTTAACTGAGAAATCTTTTGTTAAGATCCCAGTGGCCTGCGGTTCTGTGTTAGGATGCACAGAAAGAGGTATTATAGAGTCTCATAACAAAGAATCTAAGAAAAGGGAGTTCTTAAGATTTTTTTGACATCATGAAAATTTAAATTATAAAAACCAAATCAACCTCCAAAAATATAATAGAACCATCATGAGACTTTGATAAGCAGCAATGGTATGTTCAATAGATACCATCATAGGATAAAGATGAGTATGCAGTGCAAAGATAAGAGAAGAGAGCAGAACTAAATTAAGATCTATAGTCCTCAAAGAAAATAACCAGCAATCTCACTGATTACTTGTTCACAGTATCCTATGCAGCTGTGTTTTTCTTTCTCCACGTTTTCTAACTGTGAGACGCCAGTCTCGAAAGAGGCTTCTCTGGACTGAGTCAAGCATTTACTTCTAGTCTCTCTCTAGGTAGCCTAACTAACGAAGCAATTATCCTTCCCTGATTCAATTTTACCATCTGTAATATATGTATCTCACTGGGATGTTTTGACAATTAAATGAGATAAAGCAGATAATTGCTTAATGTAGTACCTGAAACATACTAGACTGCAGTCAACTCTCTTTTTCTTAAAATTAGAGATAATCGTGGTTAATGCCTGCAGTGTGGGTATCCTATGTGTGACTTAGGGATGGAGAAAAAGGCAAAGTAAAATTTCACTCTGTCATTGCCAGTGTCATAGCAGAAATAGAATCCTTTCCTCTTCATTCCTGGGCAGTGTAAAATAGTAATGGATGGATTTATTTGAGGACATTGATATCTAGAAAGTCTGTCATTATCTAGTAGGGGCAAGAGAAAATAAATTTGTGAAAACACTCATAACTATATTAAGATTTTTTGAGTAAGATACACTGTGTTGACTCATGCATAGTTATTTTCTCTCTGGTTATAGTCTTCTTACATTAGAGTTATTTGTGGGTATAAATGAGAAGTTTTTTTTTTTCACTTTAGTATTGACAGTTAAAGAATAGACTTCCTACAAATTCATTTTATTTTATATTCTGTAATACATGTTCTGATGTGTTGCACATTGCAAATACTCAATAATTGGTCAAACACCTAAAACTTTTTACTTTTTGGTAAATGGCAATAAAACATGAAAAATGTTAATCCAGACACTGTACAATCATAGAAACATAGAAACTAATATACAGGTTCTGGCACAAATAATGCCCCTTTTTTATTACAAAATCTCTTATTACAAAATCATAAGCATGTAACTCTGTAACAAAACAATAGCACACTCAAGCACATCATATGACATTTTAGGTGAAATGTTCAAATTAAAACTATAAATTATTGCACTTATGTTATTACCCTACCAACCACACTCAAGCAGACCTTACCTCTGCCAGACCCTGTATTTGTTAATGACAAGCTACAGAGTTTTATAGGTACAAGTTAAAGTGCTACAATTTCCACTGGACTGATATTGAAAAATTGCAATATTCTTCCACCAGAATGTATTTATTTTTATAAACAGATAATTCGATCATGTGTATACAAGTCTGAACTGATTCCTTGCTTTTCCTTTGCAAATTAAATAGCGTGAATTCCTATTGGTTTAAATAATTTGTAACTAAAGAGATTTACCTAAAAGGAATGTAACTTTCCAATGAAATTACAGTTCTTTTATCAATTTATACATTTTGTATCATAATAAAATCACTTTGCAATCTTATTTGTTATTAAAAATTTAATTATAAGATGTAGACTTTCTGAATAATGTGTATTATTTATTTTCAAACCATGAAAGAGCCATTAATATAAACTAGTTTTATATTTCAAGAATATTTTAGTGTGTGTTCATAGTCTTCAACAACCAGAAAAATATATACCAGAATGTGGCAGAAAATAGAAAATTTTAAGTAAAGTAAAAAAGAATATAGAAAGAAAATTTATATTATCAAATATTCTTACATATGAGTAAGCTCTGACTCACTATCCTTCTCCAAAATGTTTTGTTGTCTTTTTAAAGTAGTTTCATTCCAAAAGAACATATGGAAAATATAGTTGTCATTGTGTTATTGGAATAGAAGCATCTGCTATTTTTTAAAAATAACACATTTTTTTTATTTTTTAAATTTAATCCATTAAAAAATTGTATTTTTTTTCATTACCATTTAGCCCTCTTAAACCTTCCTCCCCCGCAATCCCTACACTGTGGTTCATGTCCATGAGTCCTTTTTCCTTTTTGCTCCATCCCTCGGCCCCCTAATCTTACTCCTCAGTGTCGTCCTGCTCTCCATCTATGAGTCCTCCCCCTTTTCCTTGTTATTTCAGTTTGTTCATTTTATTCCAGATATGAGTGAAATCATATCATATTTGTATTTTTCTTACTGGCTTATTTCACTCACCATAATGTTCTTCAGGTCCATCCATACTGTTGCAAAGAATAAAAATTACATCCTTTTTTAGGGCTGAGTAGTATTCCATTGTGTGAATGTCCATAGTTGTTTTATCCACTCATCTACTGATGGATACTTGAGCTTCTTCCATATTTTAGCAATTGTAAATAATGCTGCAATGAACATAGGGGCGCTTATGTCACAGGTGGGCACAGGTAACCAGGTTCTTGGTGATGGGACAAAGAATTGAACCGAACACCCAGTTTATAGCAGAGAACATGGTAGTAGACCAACTCCAAGCAGAGATTGACCTCATGGGCTGGAGGGATTCTATTCTTATAGGGCGGATCCTTCCTGGCTAGTTTTGGCAGGCTTTTATTGCACCTATACAAGTAATTGTATTAATTTAAAGCTACTGTGCATGTGGTCTCCCATGATTTTCCTTGATTGGCCATCAGGGAAGGAGGTCCCACAATATTACCAAATGGACTCCCCCTTCTCCTGGGGTCCTCCTGTACTAGGTTCACCTTGCCCATCGCCAGAGAATCATAGCTCTCCATGTTAGAGATTGGTGAAAAGGAAAGGAATTATTTATTCAAGTTATACAGACTTAAGAGTACTTAATATCTTCATAAAAATCCCAAAGTCCCTTAAAACACCCACAAACAGATGGTCCTTCCTTCCCCCCTTTGCCTAATCTAGGGTACCATATCTTAGGAAAAGAAATACAAGTACGTGGCTCAGGTAGCCCCCCAGTTCTTCCCAGTAACCCATGCTTGACTGGTAGGCTTCCCTCGGTTACTTGCATCATCAGTTGTGTTGCTTTGATCTCCAGTTCTTAATCCAAAACCACATAGCATCTTCTCATGGCCCACCAGCAAGAGTCCCTTCACCTGTTTCCTTCCTGCAGTGTCTCTCCTGCATTCTTCTGAATTGCTAAGAGAGAGCTCTGCAGTGCTGCTACATCTTGCTTTCTGGCTTCCTAAGCTGTGTGGCAAAGGGAGACCCAGAGCCGTGTGGTTCTCCGCTGCCAAAGCCGTGTGGTGGTTCTTTGCTAAAGTCGTAAGGTGATTCTTGTCATGGCTGCCACACCTGGTTTAAATTCCAGCACTAATCTTCCTCTGCAGCCCCATTTCCAACTCCTCCCACAATTGGCTACACTTGCCAGCACTCCCATATTTTCCAGCTTTTCTGGGCTGACATAGTAAGTCTGGGCAGGTGTGGCCCCATGGTATGGAGCCAATCATTCCAAGCTCTTATGCAGGCACTGTAACCAGGGAGAGTTGCCTCCCAGTTACATCCTGGGTGGAAGTCACTCCCTTCTTCCTGGGTCAAAGCATGGCCACAGATATTTAACATATCTATGAAACCAGTTAAAGGTTATAGATATGTTAAATGACCATTTTAGAGGTTATCTGCAAAACTGTTGCTATGCAAAGTAGCTCAATGGCCCTGCTCCATGTATCCCATCCCCCAGTTCAGACTTGTGGGGGTGAAGACATCCCATATTTTTAGTATTTCCTGGACACCCTAAGTTCTGGACCCCATTACAAATCCTTCTTTTGGGGGGGCCCTGGCTGCACCCTCTTACACTTATGGTCTTTCAAATTAGTGTTTTGGGTTCCTTCGGATATATTCCCAGAAGAGGAATTGCTGGGTCAAAAGGCAGGTCCATTTTTAATTTTTTGAGGTATCTCCATACTGCTTTCCACAGTGGCTGCACCAGTCTGCATTCCCACCAACAGTGCGAAAGGGTTCCCACTTCTCCAGATCCTCTCCAGCACTTGTTGTTTGTTGATGTATTGATGATAGCCATTCTGACAGGTGTGAGATGATATCTCATTGTGGTTTTAATTTGCATTTCTCTGATGATTAGTTACATTGAGCATTTTTTCATATGTCTATTGGCCACCTGTATGCCCTTTTTGGAGAAGCGTCTGTTCAGTCCTTTGTCCATTTTAATTGGGATTTTTTTTGGTGTTCAGTTTTGTAAGTTCTTTGTATGTTTTGGATAGTAACACCTTATCAGATATATTGGTGAATATGTTCTCCCATTTTGTGGGTTGACTTTTTGTTTTGTTGATGATTTCCTTTGGTGTGCAAAGACGTTTTAATTTGATGTAGTCCTATTTGTTTATGTTTTCTTTTGTTTCTCTTGCCTGGGGAGATATATCCAATAAAATATTGCTATGAATAATGTCCAAGATTTTGCTGCCTATGTTTTCTTCTATAATTTTTATGGTTTTGGGTTTAACATTTAAGTCTTTGATCCATTTTGAATTTATTCTTGCATGTGGTAGAAAAAGCTGGTCTAGTTTCATTTTTCTGCATGCATCTGTCCAATTTTCCCAACACAATTTATTGAATAGACTATGTTTAGCCCATTGTATGTGTCTGCTTCCTCTGTTGAATATTAATTGATTATGAAGGGGTGGGTTTATTTCTAGGTTCTTTATTCTGTTGCATTGATCTATGTTGTTGGGGACTGCTCTGCCTGGTTTCAGAAACTGTAACCCCCCATGACTAAGGCTGAGTAAAGAACCTTGGGACCATTAAGCCACTAAGAAGACAAAGCTTATCTTCCTGGCAGGGGCACTACCTCTACCCCCTTTACTTCACCCTGCTAGGCCCCGGGTGGATGACCGGTTAGCCAAAGATGGGTAAAGTTCCTCAAGGGAGGGGCAACCTAAGACTGGCAGGGTCATGAAGGGGCCCCCAGGGAAGGACTTAGGGGGCTATAGAAAAAGAGGGTGATGGACCCTCGGCCCTTGGCTTTGACATAGCCTGAATCCTCATTCTGTCTGCCAGAAGTCTCCAAATCTCTTGGCTGCCTTACTTTCCCTGCCTGACTTAAGCTTGAAACAATGCTGGAGGGCGGTGCAGCCCTGTGCTGGAAAGGGTGGGTTCCCCAGGGTAATCAGTCTAAGAAAGAATGCATAAAATCCTGTGAAACCTGCTTTGCTAAGAATGTCCTCAGTTTTCTGATAAAGGTCCAAGGCTAAAGTGAGTTTGTTACCCAAAGTTTTATGGCCCTTTAGCTATCTGACCCTAACTCAGAATAAGCCCTCAGAGTTTTTTGAATGTTATCTATTGTTTGATCATTACGGCCTGACAATGATTGAGCTTTATGTATATGCCCTGTATTCCTATGCAGATTAAACCCAGTGAAAGCCCATTGAGGAACAGGCTCCTGGCCCTTCTCCTTTGAGAGATCAGCCACTTTTCTTCCCCAAGGAGATCATATCTTGGTAGACTTATTCTCATCCGTGGTGGTATTTGGGGTGGGGGTGGGGGGTTCTGCGGGCAGAGACCCCCACACGATGTGTCTATTTTTATGCCAGTACCATGCTGTTTTGATTACTATGGCCTTATACTACAGTTTGATATTATGCAGTGGGATTCCTCCAACTT
Organism: Micronycteris hirsuta; assembly: GCA_004026765.1. Lineage (NCBI taxonomy): Eukaryota > Metazoa > Chordata > Mammalia > Chiroptera > Phyllostomidae > Micronycteris > Micronycteris hirsuta. The sequence goes on along the minus strand of PVJI01006052.1, from coordinate 71,732 downwards.
TGTCCTTCTTTCTCAGGATCAGTGTTGCTATGCAGGGCTTTTTGTGGTTCCATATAAATTTTTGAAACATTTGTTCTAGTACTGTGAAATATATCATGGAAATCTTGATAGAAATTGCATTGAATCTAAAGATTGCTTTGGGTAGTACGGGCATTTTAATGATGTTAATTCATCTTATCCATAAACAGGGTATGTGCTTCCACTTATTTCTATTCTTCTATTTCTTCTTAAGTGTCTTACAATTTTCCAAGTACAGGTCTTTTACTTTCTTGCTTAGGTTTATTCCTCAGTATTTTATTCTTTTTGTATCAATTGTGGATGGGATTGTTTTCTAACTTCCCTTTCTGTTAGTTCATTTTTGGCATATAAAAAATGAAACTGATTTCTGAATATTAATTTTGTATCCTTCTACTTTGCTAAATCCATTTATTAGTTCCAGTAATTTTTGGTGAAATCTTTGGGGTTATCTATATACAGTATCATGTCATCTGAAAATAATGACAACTTTAATTCTTTCTTTCCACTTTGGATGCTTTTTATTCCTTCTTCTTGTCTGATTGATGTGGTTAGGGCTCCCAGTATGATGTTGCATAAGAGATGTGAAAGCAGACATCCCTATCTGGTCCCAATCTTAAAGGGAACACTTGGAGGTTTTGCTCAGGGAGTGGGTTTGTCATATATGGCCTTTATTATGTTTAGGTATGTTCCCTCTGTTCCAGTTTGCTGAGAGTATTTATCATAAATGGGTGTTGGATTTTATCAAATGCTTTTTCTGCATCTATTGATATGATCATGTGGTTTTTGTCCTTCATTTTATTTATGTGGTCACTCACATTTATTGATTTGCAAATGTACCATTCTTGCATTCCTGGAATAAATCCCACTTGATCATGGTGAATGATCTTTTTGATGCATTGCTGTATTCAGTATATTAACATTTTGTTGAGGATCTAAGCATCTATTTTCATCAGGAATATTGGCCTATAATTTTATTTCTTTGTAGTGTCTTTATCTAGTTTGGGAATTAGGATAATGCTGGCCTTGTTAAATGAGTTTGGGAGCCTCTCCTCTTGAATTTTATGAAATAGATTGAGAAGAAGAGGTGTTAATTCTTCTTGGAATGTTTGGTAAATTTCCTCATGTAAAGCCATTTGGTTCAGGGCTTTTGTTGGGAGTTTTTTGGTTACTGCTTCAATTTCCCTAGGTGTAATCTCTCTATTCAGATTCTGTGACTCTTTCTGATTTAGTTTTGGAAGATTTTATATTTCTAGGAATTAATCCATTTCATAGATGTTGTCCTGTTTTTCTGCATATAGTTGTTCATAATATTTTCTTACAATCCTTTGTATTTTTTTGGTGTTAGTTGTTATTTCTCTTCTTTCATTTATGATTTTATTTATTTGGGTCCTTTCTCTTTGTTTTTTGATGAGTCTGGTTAAAATAGAGGTTTTTCAATCTTCTTTATCTTTTCAAAGAACAAGCTATTTAATTCATTCTTTTTAGACTCTATTTAATTTATTTCTGCTCTGATCTTTATTATTTCCCTCCTTCTACTCACTTTGGGCTTTGTTTGCTATTTAACAAATAAAAGGCTAAACAATGAAAATGAACTATAATCCATAATTTTTTAATTTGTAGTATCTGTCAATTAGAATGCTTGCTCCTGTTGATAATTAGTACCATCAATGCGAACCTTTAAATTTATATTTTAAAAGCTTAATTTATATACTAAAACTCTTTCTTTCCCTGGCTGAGTGGCTTCCTTTGTTGAAACACCCTCCCGTGCACCAAAAGGTTGTGGGTTCGATCCCTGGTGAGGTTATGTGGGGACCCTGGCAACAGACTGATGTTTTCTTCTCACATCGATGTTTCTCTCTCTCTAATAAAATTCTTTCTTTTATAGAAAAAATAGAGATTAAACATGAACATTGTCAAACAGAGTTCAGATGAAAATGTGTTAGGAATATTACAAGGGAATCCTTTCCATTACTAGACAGGTGTTTGCTCCAATATTCTCAATGCACTAAGGGCTCAGCACTATGGAATTTAAATATAGTTTCTGTGTATTAAATATCTAAAACAATTTATTAAAAATAATTATTTTATTTAACTAAATCCTACTTGTTATGCCAGAAACAAGATGGCTAAAGTGCATGAAATTTCTAAGAGCCCTAAAATGGAAGTTACAATTATAGAAACATTATTGTGAGTCTAAAATAGAAATAGAAATGCACATAATCAAAGTGTTTTCTATTTGAAGCCAAATTTTTAGAAACCAGGTCAAGTGTACCTAGAAGCTTTTCTCTTGCATGTAAAGGGACTTATTTTAGTAGAGTCTGTCATTGTTACTTTTTATAAGTAAAAACTGTGCCTTTGACAGTTCCCTTATTCCTGCTGTTCATTAGCCTTTAGATAAACAGTTCAAGTACTGCCAGTGCTACTAAGATTGAGAATTCAAAAACAGAAATATCTGTAATCTTAGACAATGAATTCATTTACATCCTAACTTTACTAAGGTATTCCTAATATACAAAAATTACACCTATTTAATGTATACATTTTGATGAGTTTGGACATATGGGTACACCTGTTATACCATCTCCAAAATCAAGGTAATCAATATATCCATCATCTTTAAATGACTGAGAACACTTAGCATGAGACGTACCCTTTTAAGTTTAGCATGCACACCATTGCATTGTTGACTGCAGACACTGCTGTGAAGCAGATATCTATGACTTATTCATCTTATAGAACTGCCAAAAAACCCACCAAGTTCCTATTTTCCCTCCATCCAACCCATGGCAACAACTATTCTACCCTCTATTCTATGAATTTGACTATTTTATGTACCTCATAGAAGTCAAATCATGCAGTATCATCCTTCTACAACTGACATTATGTTTAGCATAATGTCTTCCAAGTCCATTCATGTTGTCACAAATGGTAGGACTTTCTTGTTTTTAAAGTTAATATTCTATTACATGCATATATCACATTTTCTTTATCCATTCATCTGTCAAGGGACACTAAATTGCTTCTATATCTTAACTATTGTGAATAATGCTGCAATTAGGAGTGTGAAGGTATCTCTTTGAGGTCCTGAACCAATTCTTTTGGATAAATACTCACAAGTGATCCTATGGCTTGGCCATATGGAAATTCTAATTTGAATTATTTTGAGGAAACTCTATACTGTATTCCATAGTGGCTGCACCATTTTACGTGCCCACCAGCAGTGTGCAAAGATTCTAGTTTCTCTACATCCTCACCAACGCTTGTTATCTTTTGTTTCTTCAATAATAAATGTGAGGTACTAACTCATTGTGGTTTTGATTTGCTTTTCTCTGACTGTTAGTGATGTTAAGCAAGGTGTGACTGCAAGAAAAAAATATAATACTGTGATTAATTATTCAATGACAACTCCATTTACTAGTATGAGGGAAGTGTCTCTTTTACACATTGCACACAGTCAGTTTTCTTGGCAATATGAAACAAAACTCAACCATGATCCTCTCTTCCTGCCACTAAGAAGCACAATGGTATGTTCCTGTAATGAATCCCTGAAAGTCGAGAGGAAGACCAAATATACCTGACTGAAAACAAAAATGGAAAATAATGATGTATAAACATACTTACTGTAACAAAGAGAGATTGAACCACGGGCAACTGTCCAGTTGCCACCCAAAACCATTTGATATGTCTTCTTAAATTTGAGTCAATTCCTCCATTAAATTGCAAAATGCTTCAAAGACAAGAATAAAATGAAAATAATAGTAAGTAAAATGTTTGCTATATTCTTGGAGAAACTACACTAATACATATGAAGCAATTAGAAAATATAGGATGGATTGTGATTCAGTAATAAACTGTTTAGTACAAACTATAGATTGCTAGGTGTCCCCAAAAAGGAAGAATTAATGTCATTAATATGACTGTTTCAAGATTGCAGAGACTTGAACTCTAAGCCTTAAAGGATGACTAGCGTGTAAAAAAGAAAAGGGAGTCAGAGATTTTTCATACATCTTCTGTATGGAAAGAGTTTATGAGAGAAAAATGAAAGAAGGTAACTAATTTCCTCATATGTATAATATTGTATAATGTTCATATGTATATTGGTACTCTTATCAATAAAATCATAATTTTATTAAATTATTGTGAAAATATAAGGTGACACTATTTGCAGAGTATTAATGTTATTCCTGAGATGTTTAAGTCTAAGAACTTAATAAAATGACTGCCTTAAAAATATCTCATCAGTTTAGAACCAGTTTAATGTGAACAACCAGGATTAACTAGTTGCCTCATATGGTAATTAAAAAAAAATGTTTTCTGTTACTATAAGTAACAGAAGAAGCCAGTTTCCTATTTATTAAATAAGTGTGTGAAGCAATTTCAGTATTGGGTGAAGGTTGGATCGATTAATTCCCACCAGCTTTGTCTTTCATCTTGCATTCTTCAAGTTAGTACAGCTGAATTATGGATCAGCTTGAGGTTTCTTAAATAAGGTCCATCTTTAATCTCTGGACTATAGTGATAAAACAGTGATTTTTATTATTGCAGACTGCCTCAGAAACCTAGAGCAGTTACCTTGCTGAGCTCTGCGTGTGTCGGAGGGGAGGCGATGAAACACTGGTTGTCTGCGTGGGATAAGCCTACTTCGTGAGGGGGAAACGGGTCAGTTCTGTAGAAGCACTGACTAACTTTTTCCTCTAGCTTTTATTCAGGTTTCTATTCATAATGTTTAAAATGTTTTCCTCGGTTCCCTTTAGAGACAACTGATCTAAGAAAAATGATCTGATTAAAAATGTCCAAATATAATGAACTCTTCTCAACTGCCACAATAATTAAATGACCTACTCACAAAGTGAATTAATGGCTGTATTTCACATGCTTCCTTATGGAAAAATCTAAGGCAGAAAATATTAATTTTTATTTTAATGAACATAGCCCATAGGGTTCTAGTTTTGCATGACACCAATATATAATAGCTATAGCCAGTTTCCAATAAGACATGGCTTTAGTTAGAATTCCAGAAGTCCATGTCAGTAACAAATTCACTGTGTCTAATGTGGGTTATAATTACCAATAGAATATGAGAATATTAATACTAATAGAAAAAAAAACTGCAGTTAGGATACATAAAGACTTAATTCACTGTTTTCCAGCTTAGAAAAGAGAGGAATCTTGCTAATAAAAAATTATTTTTTATTATGGTGTCAAGTGATTGATGACAATAATATATCCTGGAAAATATCTTAAGCAATACTTTTTGTTAAATTAATTTGAAATCTATATGGTAAGAGTGCTTTAAGTCAGGGAGTCTATGAGCTTTTTTAAAAATGGGCTAGATGGGAAATATTTTAGGCTCTGTGGGCCATAGGTCCCTGTTGTAACTGCTGAATTCAGCCCTAGGTAACGTAGAAAATACATAGAGGAATGAATGGGTGTAGCAATGTTATAATACAATCTTACTTAGAAAAGCAATGGTAAAGCAGATGGATTTGACTCACAGGCTTTAGTTCATCAGTTCCAGGTTGTATATAAACGTAGTTCATATACCAAATAATGGCTCCTCAGATCCATAGTTTAAAAAGTATCATTTGCAAAATCCCTGGAAGTTTCATTTGGGAGGAAAGGTGTTCCCTTCAGATACCTGCACACCAAGGCTACAAGGGTATCTCTAGGTAGGGTATCCCTTTCAATTCAGCTGAAACTGCTGGCTGTTTTACTCTTCCTTTTAAACAACACTGATATGATTGACTTCTCTTCTTGCTGTTCTAGAGGTCATCCTGCAGTTTCAGTTCAGAGGCCACAGTGGTGTTCAGGAAATGGCTTCTCTTGGGCCATAAGCTGTAGCTTGGACAGGTGTCCTGGGGCAGTCACTATTAAAAGAACCTGTAATTATAACAGGCAGCAAAATTGGCTTATTAAACACACTTGGAGATTTTTAGGGATACTCTTATTTATTAACCAGGATCACGATTAGATTTTCATTTGTTATGATTCTCCTAGCTACCACATACACAAAGAGAACTTTCCTTACCCTCCCGTTCGAAGCCCAGGGTTTACCAGGTGCCGTCACAGCACATACCAGGTAGTCGTGGAATTGCCTAGGTGTCTCCTACTTTAGACTATAAATTAATTGAGGACTGATGGTTATTTTATATTTATCCCTGTTATATGATAATCTTAGATTTATTCTCATTATATGTGTGCCACATGGAAAGGTTATGTGTGTGTGTATATATATACATATATATTTATATATATATAAACTTTGAATGAGTTTAGAGGATAAATAATATTTTATTTGAACATAAAAACATATTTTATGTCCATAAAGTAACCATGTAGGAGACATGATTGATACAAGGTAATGTCATATGTTTTAAGACCTCAAGTCATTATCTGCCTCAAAAAGTAAGAAATAAAACTAGACATTATCACTAGGACACAAGTCCTTTATAATCTGTACTGAGTGAGTCTAAATAAATTACTATTATAATTGAATATTTAAAAGTACTTGTTTTTTTGGTAACTGTCTTCAGTACACATTTACATATTCAGAACTTTTATTCTATTACTTAAAACTGTACCTTGTTTATTATTAGTTAGTTCTGTCATTTCTTTTAACTGTATTTTGACAGAAAAAAAATGTTTCCTCAAGTTGGCATGTTTTCCCAGTTAAGAAATGTTCCAGTGACGTTTTAGGCTAATTTTATTTTTGTCAGTCCAAAAATTGTCTTTCTGTTGAGTAAGTTTTATTGCCACAGAAGATTAACTGAGGGCGTCAAGAAGAAGAAAACATATCAGACATTGTACGTCTTTCTGTCAATGGGTCATTCATTTACTCCGTCATTCACAAGGTTAGTGCATACATTTTTCATATATTTAAATGAACTAATTACTGAGAGAACAGCCAGAGAATGAAAACTGAGCCTGGTGTAACAGCAAATGTGGAGGCAAAACATGACAGCTTTTCTTTCTTTAGGGCTCTTGAGATGAACACCCAATTTGCACCAGAACTATTTGTGAAAAACAGAAGTTTCTCCTGCTTCCAAAGGCAGATATTTATTGTTTTAATCTACTCAGGCATTGCCATTTTGGGGAACTCTCTGCTGTGTCTGAAATCTCCAAGCTGGTTAGAATATTCATGAAAGGAAACTCTGCTATCGAAAGTTCAGAAAATAAAGAAGATATGTCAGAAAATGTAAATAACACTTTTATTTCTGTCTAAATTCTTAAGAATAATACATATCCTTGTTAGAGCTGTTAGAAAGTAATATCTCATGGATATCACACTAAGTGTTCTTGTCATCCTGATAATCATGTCATAAATACACACGAACTGTTTTCCCCACTCATTTTAATTCCTCTACAGAGGCACAGCCTGGCTCTGACATCACTGAGCCAGGCTTGCTTGGGAATAGGGGAAGGATCTAGTACATAGAGATGCCAGACCTTGACCACCTCCTTTTAGTGTGTCATTTTCTTGTTTTGCACTGCTTTTCATAACATGTCTACATCACAGTGTAACCAGTAGACAGTCTGTCTGGAGCCCTGGGGAGGCTCCACCACTGGCAAGATGGCAGCAGAGGCAGGTTCTTACACGGAGAGTGCAAAAAGTTTGCAAGACCTTTGGAGAGAGGAACAAGCCCTCCTGCCCTTCTGGTACTAGATTTTGGTGGGATATGGCGAGGGCAGGGACAGGTACCACAGTGGTCAAAATGGTGTAAGGGCTGGTTCTGGACCAAAGATACCATCAGTCTAGCCTGGGGAAAGAAGGGATTTGTTGGGAGGTGGACCCACCTGAAGCATGTGAATGTTTGGGAAATTGATTGGTCATTTTGAAGAAGCACTTGGCCCATCCCATACCCAAGCTAATATAATCCCAGGAGAACTAAGGCGCTGTCTCTGGCCCTGGACTCACCCTTGTTTGTGACCTGCTCTCACAGAGTGTACTCATCTATGCTTTCCAGGGGCCGCGTAGCCTCAGCAGCCACATGACATATGACCTTCAGGAGAGAGCTTCTTCTCATTTTTGCCCACTTGGTGATGCACTGGCCCATGTGTTTGCATGGTCTCTTGCCTGGAAGCATGCTACCGTGTGGCCCTGGCAGTCCCACGGTCCATAGCCATATGGGCTCCACACGCACACTCCAGGAGGGAGCCTGAAATGAACAGCAGCTGGGAACAAACTGAGCTACCTGGGTAGGGACTGTGACCACTTAGCAGACACCTGTGAGCCCCAAAGGACTGTACTTCAAATTGGAGCAGGAACTCTGGACACTGGCTTTTGTCTTGGTCTTGCAGAGGAGATGGCCTTTGAGACAGGAGTCGGCCATTCACTTAGATCACACAGTACCTGAATAAAACCTCTTTCCTTTTGCATGAGCATCTGCCTCACTGATTTGGCTTTTGTAGCAACAGGCAGCCAAACTTCTGGGGTTTTTTGTTTGGTTATAATAATATTAATAATCAGTGCATCATATATACTTCAAAAATATTGAAAAGGCATTTGTGAAAATTAAATATCTTACAATTTGTTTCTTAGACATGTTATCATCATGCTAAGAAGTATATGTCTCTGTATAACCAGTCTATCCTGATCTTTGCCCTGAGTCAGTTCTGCCTCCAGTCATATTGCCATTGCAGGAAGAATCCCAGGAAGATACTACACAGAAAAATCAAGTTTTCTAAAAATTATAGCAATCATTAAAAAGGTTAATGGTAATAACATAATAATATGACTTTTATGTACTTCATTATGTGCTGGTAGATACCATTCTCAGTTATTTATAAGAAATAACAATTTTAGATGAGGAAAGTAAGGCACGGAGCAGTTTAGTAACTTGCCTAAATTGGGAGGAGCAGAGGGTGAGTCAGCTAAGGAACCTGACTCCAGTGCAAAATCTAAGGATGTCAAAAAGCTCAATAATCAGGGTTAATAATAGTATTTAATGCAATGTGTTAAAATGGAAATTAAATAAATTCATAATAAGAGGGCTCAAAATTTTAAATAAAGTCAGATTGCTGTTTATTTGGTTTATAATCCAGCCTCATTGTGCAACTAAAGCAGTTGTTTCCAATCACCTCACTCTTTCTGAGTATGCGTTGTTGTCGTGAGCCATTGCCCGATGTGTTTATGAGGCTGACAGTGGTGGGCAAACAGACTTGGCAATTAAGAGATATATCTATCTCTATTTATTATCTATCTATCTATCTATCATCTATCTACCTTTCATCTATTCATCCATCCATATATATCCATATACACAAATATACACAGTCTGCCTGGAAAAAAGTCCAGCCATTATTAATACAATGAGAACTGTTTGGTGACATTGATGTAACTTGGCAGCCAAGGAGAATGGACTGGAAGGAGCATATGTGAACAGTGATGCCATCACTGTACCAGTCAGTGGAGGTGGTAGACTGTTGAGTGAGCATGTGTACTGTGTGGACATCACATTCAAAATGACTGAGCCAGTAGAGCAATAAATCTGCATCAGATTTTGCGTTTAGCTTGAACATACCTCTGTGGAAACAATTTGGATTTTTCAGAAGGCTCGGGGATACTACAATGAGTGCAGCATGAATAAAAGTGTGGCATAAATGCTTCAAAGATCATCAAGAATCTGTGGAAAGTGATCCACATTCTGGAAGGCCTGCAACAAGCAGAGCACCTGAGAATATTGAATGTGTGTGGGCTGCAACCGACAGAGTGGCGACTGACAGTGTGAGAACGAGAAGCTGCCCTGAGGATTCCAAAAACTCCTGTGTCCGAGATTTTGATGCAGGATCTTGACATGAAACGTGTCATCCCAAAATTCATTACACAGCTTTTGCTCCCGGAGGAGAAGGGACATCATGTTGCAGTTGCTAATGACTTTATTCTAACCCCTACCAATGCGCCAGATTTCCTCAAGAAGGTCATAATGCTGGGACAACTGTGTGAGATCCCAAGGTGCCTACTTTGAAGGGGACTGAGGTGCCATTGCCCTATCTACAATAGTTCTTGTATCTTCTTTAATAAATGTCTCTATTTTTTAATATTGAAAGGCTGGGCACTTTCCGGACAGATCTTATAAACACTTAAGCTTATATATACACATATATATTTTATATATGTGTATATATTAACACACGGTATAAAATGTGTGTGTATATAATCATTTACATGAACTTTCTCCATTGGTTCAAAATATGGGAGATAAGTGTACATAGGGAAACGTTTTCCTTCTATCTCAGACTCTGGTGTGGCTTCACAGGGCACCGTGCCTAGGGCTGCACAGCTGTAACAGCAGAACCAGGATTTAAACTTAGATGGCTCGGCATCTGAGTGTCCATTTTAACCTGCAGGCTGTCTTAAAGTCAGATTGTATTCCACTTTCTCTTCTCAATCTTCAGGTGAAGAAACCAAGGGCTTTTCTGATGTTTGTGGAACTACTGATTATTCAAAACTTTTTGAAGATATTTGTTACTAATGGTTAGCCTTTCTGATATATGGCAGCTTATGTAGTTTTCCTTCTTTCCTTGGACTGGCATACTCCTCAAATTTAATTTCACTAATTAAACAATTATTTAAAGAAAGGAAAATACATCATTTTTAAATATTAAAAATGCAACTATTATCTGTATATTTTTCACATTCTTATTGTTCAAGTACAGTTATGTTTTTAATGTTTCATTTATGAAATCAATAATATTCACCCTCTCATAATGTAGTAATCACACCAGTGTATCTATAGAAATTCCTCAGAGAAACGCAGCTCTGTGAAATATGTGAAAGGCACTACTTGGTACTCATTTTGAGAAATTTCTTAAACACAATAAATATTGTATAAAGATATATATTGATGTCATGTGTGGATATCACATGATATTAATTTGCATGGATGTAACAATTTATATCATTGCCTCTATCACACAGAGTAGTTGGAAAGTTTGTTCCTTCTAAAATCATTGTATGATTTGGCGTTATTTCCATTCACGGCAGTAGTTCCCTTTTCCCTCGTCTTCAGTTAGTGAAGGGTTACTGCATTCACGGGTTCAGGGATCCACAGATACTGTCAGTGCAACTTAAAAACTAAATACTGCTTCGGCCCTGCTGGTGTAGCTCAGTGGATTGAGCGCGGGCTGGGAACCAGAGGGTCCCGGTTCGATTCCCAGTCAGGGCACATGCCTGGGTTGTAGGCCAGGTCCCCAGTGGGGGCCATGTGAGGGGCAATCATACATCGCTCTTTCTCCCCTCCTTTATCCTCTCTCTGAAAATAGATAAATAAAATCTTAAAAAAAAAACACTAAATACTGCTTCGGCTGAACAAGATGATGCAAGTGAGGTGTTCAGGATTTTTGTCTAAATTTTTATTGTGTTTTTAAATAAGTCCTTACCAGAAACTTTACATTTGTATAAAACAGCACATACTTACATGTGTGGGATATTTAATTTTTATTTTCTATTAATTGAACATTTGGTAGTACACATGATCCCAGAATTGTGTTCTGAATTGTGGAGGTTCTGAGAATGTTTCCCCTTTGGCACCTTATTTTAAGCTGAGAACAATTTCACATGAATTTAAGTGGTGACATGTGAGGAGGGTTGCTCTAATTTTTACGTGCTCCCCTTTACTGGTCGTGGAAAGCAATTGGTTGGAGAGCTGAGTCAGACCTCCTTGTTATATATATGTATATATGAGAAAACTTGGAGCTGGTCTTTATTATTATTTTTTTTTTACTTTTTTTATTGTTGTTCAAATACAGATGTCTCCATGTTCCCCCTACCACTTCCCCACACCCCAGCCATCCCTACCTCCCACCTTCGATCCTACCCCCCTTTGGTTTTTTTCATGTGTCCTTTATAGATGTTCCTGAAAATTGGCCTCCCTTTCCCCCCCATTATTCCCTCCCACCTCCCCTCTGGTTACTGTCAGAATGTTCTTAATTTCAATGTCTCTGCTTATATGTTGCTGGAGCTGGGCTTTAAATTAGAATCCTCTTGATCTGTGAGATACTTGTTGACCCAATAGAGTAAGATACTCGTTGTTCAGTAGGAGCTTCAGGGCAGGTGTACCTTCTTGCATTTAATTAGCTAATAGTTGCACTTGCATTTTTGTCAATAACAACTTTATTTACTAACAAAAAAGAGTCCTCTTTTTCTGGATGGTAAAACGTTTTCCCTTTTTCTTTAACTTGATTGTTTTGGGTTCATTTAAATAATGTGTGAGGAGAACCAATATTTGAGATTGACAAAACTTATTTATTCATGGGGCACCAGGCCACATTTTTAATATTGTCATTTGCAAAGAAATTTTTCCTGATAAATCTTCCTTCTCTAATTCTGATTGTACTGGATGGTTTAGTGTGTGTAGAATTGATGGTATTACTCTAGACCAGTGCTTTTCAACCTTTTTCATCTCATGGCACACATAAACTAATAACTAAAATCCTGTGACATACCAAAAATATTATATTTTTTGCCGATCTGACAGAAATAGGCATGATTTTGAATCATTCACACTGGGCAACATTGTTGTGTTGGCTGTTGTCATTTTTTTTATTTGACAATCTAAAGGAAAAGAGGTCAGTGCCCCTGAATCAATAATCAGGTATTGCATGTTTTGAATGTATTTGTGGCCCACTGGTTGAAAATTGCTGCTCTAGACTATTCTGTCCTTCCTTTCTTCTCTCTTTTCCACATTTCCATGCATTGTTCCTCTCCCTGGCGACGTACCAGGCTATTTTCAGACTTTTCATTCTCTTTTGTTTCGGACAGAATGAACTCTTCGTACAGACTGTGAACCAAGGTTTTCCAAATACTATGTAGTCAGCTGACCTATTTCAGATGAAGTCTTTCTTTTCCCTCCACCACACTTTCTGCACTAATGTGTGTATCTATATTCCATATAGAGATATTTATATGTAATATTCAGTTATTTTTATCACCTGATTTACCAAAAGAACGTTATTTTGGATGTTGTTTAGTTATTTTATTTTTCAACTCCTCTTGATCTATGTTTTCTTTAAATTGGGTGGCTTGTTATTTTTTCTGAATGTGGTTCATGATTTTTCATACCCCTGTGATTTTTTACAACAGTTCCTTCTCTTAAACATGAGATTCTTCTGGCATGCCTGCCACAATGTGCGTTCCCAACTTGTTCTTCACCACGAGGTTCAGATGACTCCAAGATGTTGACCATTAGACTCCTCTTTTGTCTTCCCTGGACTCTCTGGCACTTTGCTGGCATTCTCTATATCCCCTACCGCATGCATATTCTCTCTCTCTATGGCCTCTCTTTACAGAACATTGCCTAAGGACAGATGCCATGCCATCTTTGTATTACTTATAGTATGTCACACAGTTTTTATTTCATGATACCACTTGTCCATTTCAGGAGGCAAAGGTGAAGACCATATAATTAAACTGGTATCCAGCTGTCAAAGAAGACTATCTTCATGTGTTGTAATTCAAAGGGTGAGGAAGAACAATTGCTCTCTAAACCTGAGGTTTGAAATCTGGCCGCCTTCATGAAGGAAACATCTGATAGAAGATACTTTAAGTTGAAATAAACTCTTCCATTTGCTAGCCATGTTTCAAATAGCTCTTTCTAAGAGGCATGTTTTCTATTTTATAGGATGTGTAGGACGCGGTGTTAGCAAAATTTTCAAAAATTCTGTCATTGAAAATATCATTGAATAAGCACAAAATTTCCAAGGTTGAAGAACAGAAAGCATATCCTACCTGTTCTTGCTTTATATATAAATTTAGTTTCTATTTAAAGAAATAAATGTTAGATGTAGGACTCCTTTTGCAAAGGGAATGCTAATAATATGGATAAGGCTCATTCTGAAAGCTTAACAAGAAAAATGTCTCTGACTCACATGTTTGCATTCCACTGAGTTGTAGAATTTTACCAAAATTGCTTAGAAAAAAGATTTTGAGCAGAGCACTTAAAGATAATTTTTAGATAGTTATGGAAGGTCAAACTTGAGAGTTGAAATGCTCTGATTCAGAAGATCTATTAAAACCATCTAAAACTTTATGAAAATATGATTAATTTATAAAGCCAGTATTACCGGTAGAATTGCCAATGAATAAACTGAGCGAGCGCCACCTAAGAAAAATCTTTAAAAAAATTACAGCTAAAAAGTATGAGCACATGTTGATGAAAAGCTAAGCGTATGAAATATCTTTAGGCTGAGTTCAGCCATACAGAAAATGCATATATTGAATTTGAACAGTTTGTAATATCCCTGGAGTACAAGAGGCACTATTGGATTTTTCAACTCAAATGAACTATGATGAGTTCATTTATTCTGCTAAGTGCCAGGCACTGTTCTAGACACAGGGAATGCAGTTATGAATGCTCACCCGTTTTCCTTCATGAACCGCTAACCACTTTTGCACACCTGGCCTGCTGATGCTACTGGGGGCCATGTGTTCTAACGTGAAGAGGAGTAAATACACAGCACTGCAAAGAAATGGAATCTGGGATATGTCTGAGAAAAATACAAAGGCCTTCCTTTTCAAACAAAGAGTGTGACAATCAAGAAACTTTCTATAAACAATAGAAATTTCTGAACAAGTAAAATTCTGCTGTGATTCAAAGATTTCCTTGGTACTTTTTTTTTATTCCCTTAAGTCACAAAGTCTCTTTATGCTTAAATGCCCAAGTAGGATAATTAGCTGTAACCATGTTTGTTCCTTTTCATTGCATCTCTATTTTAAGCATGAGGCGAATCAAATGGCACATTATCAAAGGGTAAAAATTAGTGCAGGTGAAGGGTTCCAGGACAGTGGGAACAGCTACTTTGCATCATAAAGATTTGGCTAAATAGTTAAAGATGGAGGTGGGTGGGGGAATGATTCACCATTTTACCCTATGGAAAAATAACATTTATCGCATTTACATCATGTTAAGAATATGATATAAATCAGAAGGAACTGTTTACAAGGTGGAAAGAATATTTACTTAGTGTATTGAGTTGATTTAGTTTGTATCAACATCAAGAAATCCAGCTCTCAATGTGTCGGTTGGTGGGAATCTGATAAAATACTGCTGAGTAGTGCTTGTAGTGAGCATGGCTTAGAAAGTATATAAACAGCCTCCTGGGGTTTGGGCATCCTCAAAGGGCAGCTTTTTGCACAGCTCCCCTCTACATAAGGGATTTAGATTTAGTCCCACACCAGTAAGTGGAACCTACATTGCAGCTAACACAGTTAAGGTAACACACATACTCTGCAGAAAGGTGAACGATGGGACAGAGGACTAACTCTGAAGTTTTATGAAATGCTGAGTCAATAGACTACAAAGATGTTTTTGACTTAATTAGATTGGGAAATCTGACTGTTTTAGGTGTGTGACTTAATTCATGGCAGCTACATCCTATTCTGTTCCTTTTTGTTCGTAAACTTAGTAAAGCACTCTCGTGCCTGTGGATACAAGTGTGTGTTAAGCAATGAATAATTAGGGAGAAAAGCATAAAACCAGAAAGCATGAAATTTTTGCCATAGGTCTAGAATATGAAAAGCTTCAACAGACAAAATATTGACACATTCTAGGTATAACCAACACTTTTTTCTAAATGCAAACCAATGTTTGGTTACATAATATATTCATAGTCACTTGGGATTGAACACGTATACAAATGTTATACAAATGGCACAGGTGTGTGAGTCTCACCCCATAGTACCAGACAACATGGCTGTGTAAGAATGTGAGAGCTATCTTTTAAGATAAAAATTTTGAAAAAAATCAAGAATACACTTAAAATTTTCATACATTTTTTGCTAACCTGAAATCATATAAAAAGTCTAAATTGTTCTGACTTATTTTTGTTTTAAAGCCATATGGCTCTGGAAGAAATTTATTCATTCACATAATCATTATAAAAATGTATATAAATACTAGAAAAAACTTGTTGAAAATATACTTAGGATTTAAAAAAACAAAGGAATACATTTACACTTTATATAGAACATATTATGCTCCACTAAAGATTTAACTAAAGCCTAGTTACACAAAGTTTTCTGCATTTTAACATAAACTTTAATTATTTTTCTTTCAAATATACAAACAAGCCTGCGGTATGCTTAAATTCTCAATCTAAGAAAATTTAATCTACCATAAAAACCTCAAAATAATAATTATTTCAAAACTGTGTTAGGTATTTATATAGCAGTTGAGCTTTCAGAGTATTTTTGCATATGTAAACTCTTTTTATAATCTAGAAACTACAAGAGACTGTTTTATTTTCATTCTGCCAATGAGAAACCCAAGGCTCAGGAGGATTGAATGCCTCTTTACAAAGTAAGAACGAGAGACACAATTTGAATCAAGTCGCCTGATTCAAACGTACCCAGTGCGTTTTGATGGCTTCGACATCGGCCATGCAAATGTGCAGAAACTGGTAAGTTTAATAATTTGATCACTTGGACAATTTTCATTATTTTTATCTACAACTATGTGTGATTATCGACATTTAAAAATAGGGAGGCAAAATGAAGTTATTAAGATTCTCCCGTTATGTCACACCAGCCCGCAACAACGTGTTATCGTTGAAGTGCATTTTCCCGCAGACGTGGGAACGCATGTGTGTGTTGTAAACCGGGATGACAACTCACGACCTGCTTTATAATCTGCTTATTTTTTTCACTTCATAATATACCATGACCTCCTTTCCACATTCTTCACAATCATTTATAGAATCTGTCCCCTATTTACTTTTTCCACTATGTTTAATGCTGTCAGGTAAATGAAAGGACCTTCGACATCCTGGGGTGAGAAGTAATCTGTATGAAAACAAAACAAAGCCTTCCATCGCCTAAATCAGAATTAGAACTACAGAAGACCTTGGATTTTCAGTTCTTGCTGAGTTTTCAGGAACCTCAGAAACGAACACATTGTTTAGCTGTTTCTCACAGGAGGTGGGAAGAGGTGAACAACATGGAAAATTTTGGAAGGCGAAGTCAGTAGGGTTTAATGAGGCTCATTTCTCAATGAGATGTGAAAAATGGCAGACACATTTGTCTGAATGCCAGCTATTCCTCTGATAACTTGCATGGAGATTTTCAGAGCGATGCACATGCACAGAGATTCTGTGAAGAAAAATTTTAATTTTCTAGGTTACCATGTAGAGGATTCACTGGATATTTTATGTATTTTTATAATTAGATATTGCAATACACCCGTTTACAAGAGGAGAGCTCTAAAAATTATAGAACCTGACTTGGAAAGTGATAGAACAGGAAAAATTGATGAGTGGTGTTTTATATTCATTAAACCATAAATATTAGCATTAACATTTATAGAAATATTTAGTGTGATTTGTCATAGTGGGAACTGTATTTTCTTAAAATATATATCATCCTATTTCAAGGATGATGAAATGCTAGTTAGCATGGGGATGAGAATTTTTTCAAGATGTGGGACTATTAGGGATACATTGGGAACGCCTACAACAAACTGGATCGTCGGTCACCTAACCTGCTTTGGTCTCACAGTTCTGTCGGTAAGGAAATAACTAATGCGCTTGAAAGTATAAGGGTCTGTAAGCAAGTTAAATATAAAAAATAACAGAAACTATCAAGATAACAAGACCCAAAAGCAAAGGCAGGCTGCTGGTCTGTCTAAGAAATCTTTTCCAAAGAGTTTTGTTACTTCTATTTTCATGGAGGTTCTTAACTGGCCAAGGGAAGATATTCTGCTTGGGTCTTAACAGGATAGCCCTTTATGGTTAGCATCTGATATTTATGTCAAATTAAACACTCCTTAGGGAATCCCTAAAAGATACTTTTAGTTTCTTTTAATCTAATATTGAAACGAACATGTTCAGACACCCAATGAAAATTATGTTTTTTCATGGATTCGTTGAAACAAATTAGAACATGAAGAAATGTGTTACTATTCATAAACAACATGATTGTCTACTCAGAAAATCCCAAAGAATTTACAAAAAAAAAATCTCCTAAAAGAAGTGAATTTAGCAAGGTCACAGGCCATAAGCTCAATATATAAATATCAATTGCCTATCTCGTACAGCAATGAAAAATTGGAATTCAAAATTTCAAAAATAATAATAATACCATGTACTACACAAAGAAATGAAGCAGTACTATGGTCTGAATGTTTATGTCCTTCTAAGATCTGTATGTTCAAATCCTAACCCTCAAGGTGATGGATGGTATTGGGATGTAGAGACTTTGGAAGGTGATTAGGTCATGACAGCAGAATCTTTATGAATGAGATTAGTGTTTTTATTTTAAAAAAAGAAGAAGAAAAGAAAAAAGTCCCCAGAAGCTTATTTGTGCGTTTGACCACGTGAAGACAAAGTGAAAAGGTGTTGACAAGAAGCCAGGACGATTACCCTCACCATGGCGCAACGGTGCCTGGTGCCTTGACTGTGGACTTCCCAGCCTCTGGAACTGTAAGAAATAAACTCATGTTGTCTATAAACTACCCACTTTGTGGTGTTTGGTTATAGAAGCCTGAATGGTCCAAGAAATAGGTATACATCTAACAAAATCTAAGTAGAATCTGCATAGTGAAAATGTGAAATACTGATGAAAAAAAAATAAAGAATGACCCAAATAAATGGAGAGATATACTGGGTTGGTGGATTGGAAGACTCAATGTTATCAAAATCTCTCTTCTTCCCCAACGAATCTATAAATTCAATACATGTCTAATCAAAATCCTGCAGTAATTTTGATATAGTACACTATATCATTATAGTACACTATATCGGTATAGCACACTATATCGGTATAGCACACTATATCAGTCTAGTACACTATATCGGTATAGCACACTATATCGGTATAGCACACTATATCGGTCTAGTACACTATATCGGTATAGGACACTGTATCGATATAGTACCCTATATCAGTATAGTGTACTAGACAAGTTGATTTTTAAAACTTAGAAGTGGTTCTGATGCAAATGTCAGTGCATACCCTTGATGGAAGCATTTGTATTTGTTTTCTTTTTTAATTAAATATAACATTCAAACACACAATTTGACAAATGCAGTTTAAAAAATAAAGTAAGTGCTATTGTAATTTGTATTCAGATTAATAATATGTGGATTATAACACCAAAAAAATTACCTTATCATAAATTATGCCCGTATCTGTCTGGTTTTATTTCAGGACCTTGTTTTTTGGTCCTGTGGACTACTTGCTGGTCCCATTACCATAGGATACTAATCACTAGAGCTTAATACGAAGTCTTGATATCTGGTAAAGTTCCTCTCATGTTGTTGTATGGTATTTAACTTACACTCTACCTTGGATTCTATCAGTCACATCTGTTCCCTGGGCCCTGAGATGCTTGCTCCAACTTTACATCATTGCAAGTGACTGACTTGTGTGGGGCACCTAAGTTCCCCACGGATGTCAACATCTGCAGTCCCTGGCTTCTCCCACTCTCTAGGTTCTGAGGTAGGTACTATTTGGTAGGGCACAAGATGATGCTTTCCCACTAGCTGCCAAAAGGACCAGGCTATATTTTCATGGCACTAAATTTGACCAATGGCCAATGGGAGAAATGAGTTGGGAGGGAGTTGATAGATAAATTCTTTCTCAGTTCTCTACTGCGGACCTTTGAAGGCATGGTGTTTTTGAACAGTGCATTCAGAGGTATTCTCTATGGCCAAGTAAGTAGCTCTGTCTCCTTGGGAAGCCATGGCCAGCTTCAGAATGCATTATATTTGCTTTCTACAATTTTTTTTTTTGCTTCAAATCACTTTTTCTTCTCTGAGATGCAAACTTATAATAAAGAATTACAGTAGTACTTAATTTTTTTCTTCAAACTACTTTCTAGGGAAATTTGACTAAACCACTATTAAAATGATTTTTGCCTTTAATGTTTCCTACATATTTATAAATTCTTACACAGACACACAGAGCTTGTTAAGTTGCATAATAGTTGTGTTGTAAATCTTGTTATAAAGCAATTTGGAAAAAATTAACATCACTTAAATATTGAGTATATCAATTCAGTGATAGAGAATAACTCTCCTTTTACTGAGTCTTCTTTAATGCCAATAAAGTTTATATACTTTAATATAAGAATTTCATAATCTTTGCATAAATGTATTCCTAGGTACATGATATTTTAATGCTATTTTAAATAGTGATTTTTCTTATACTTTTAACTCATTGAGCTTATATATAGACATACAGTTAATTTTTAGATATTGATTTAAAATCCTATATACTTGGTAAACTTGAACATGTTAAGTGTGTGTGTGTGTGTGTGTATTTCTTTTTCTTGGCTGTTAGACTGCTAGATTTTTCATTAACATTAAGTAGAAACGGTGAAAGTAGAAACCCTTAACTTGTAACCAATCTCTAAGAAAACATTGGCATTTAGTTAATACTTTCAAGTTTCCTACACCTACCTTTTATCAGGCTGAGAAAGTTACATAGCATTTCTAGTTTACAAAGAAATTGTATCATACATTGATTACGAATTTTATCATATGCCTTTTCTACATAAAATAATAACTTCATTTATTGAATTTTAAACAATAAACTAACCTTGAACTCCTGTGATAAACACAGCTCAACATGAGGTAATATTATTTGCCTTTGCTGCTGCACTTGCTGTGCTTATATTTTGTCTAGGGTTTATGAGAAAATACTGGCTTATAATTTACTTGAATTATTCTTATCATATTTTGAGTCAAGATTAAAATGGATTCATAAAATGAATCACAAAATATTCATACTTTTTCTAGCCTTTGACATACTTTTGCATATTATGTACAATACATGTGTCTTCCTTGAATAGTTGGTGGAACTCACCGATAGAAACATCTGATCAAGAGGTGCATTTGTGAAGTTTTATTTATTTACACACACTAAATTTATTTAATAGTTCTGGAAATATTCAGGTTTGGCATTTTTACTTGTGTCAGTTGTGGTAAATTATATTTTTAGGTCATTTTACTTACATTTTCTAATTTTTGGCTTAAAGTTGTTGATATCATCTTTTGGTTTGTGGGTTTGCCTAACACTTGGGACACTGCCAGCCGTGCTTCCTTTGTCTTTTCTGACTTCAGTTACTTGATTCTTATCTCACACTTTACTACTTACTCATGGTAAAATAGCCTCATTTTAACCAGATACTTCGAAATGAGATTTTCTTGATCCTTTTCATTGTGTATAGGTTTTGGGGGTGTGGAGGGATTGAGGGGAAGAAAGGACTCATGGGCATGGACAATAGGAAGGGAGGGGTGGGTGGAGGTGGAAGAGGGTGTAAGGGGGGTAAGTGGTGATGGAAAAATACAATAAAAAATAAACTATTAAAAAAATTCATCCTAATCTAAAAAATAACTTTTATCTATATAATTTTTTCCCTTCAACACTCTCAGGTTTACTTTGCTATTTTTTAAAATTCTGGGGTGGGATCTAAGCTCATTGATTTTTAGGCTTTTAAAAAAATTTTATAATATACATATTAAAGTATATTAAAGTCATACCACAATTGTATTATGTATTAAATCTATATTTAATTGGCTTAATTTTTAAAGATTTTATTTTTTTTCTTTGGTTTTTCAGATTAATTGTATACTTTTACTATCACATCCCACTTATCCAGACACTAATATAGAAGTTAAATACTGTTTCTAGATTTTAAAGGTTATCACAGTTATTACAACATGCATAACTCTTCTAATATATTACTGCACACTCTGACTGCACTATTAGTACACTTACACATTCTTAATCATGCCCCAATATCACCAAATAGATCTAAAGCCATTTATTTGATTTTAAACTTCTTATCTGGCTCTGACTTTTACAGTATATGCACCATAATTTTCTTTTCTGTTCAAACATTCTAGACTAACTTCCTCACTATTGCTCCTGATTTGCTTTATTTCTCACTCTTCATTCCACCTGGAATGTTGTTCTTTAATATCTAAGTCTAGTAATCTTATAGTCTTTGGTCTCCATTTCACATAATGTCAATTTGCCACAAATTTTCCCAACCTCTCCAATCTAAAATTAAGTTTCCCTTTCTTTCAGCCTCTAGGCATTATATGAGGTCTGTCCACAAGGTACTCAGCCATGTACATGAAAAAGAGACATTTATTGAAGAAGACACAAGATACAAGAAACATGGTACATAGGACAATGACGCCTCGGTCCCCTTCAAAGTAGGCACCTTGGGACCTCACACAGTTCTCCCAATCGCCATCAGCTGCCCCGTCATGTTTTCCAAATCTCATTGCCTGTGTGAATCTCTTCCTTTTCAAAAGTGATTTTACTTTTGGGAAAAGACAGAAGTTACAGGGCACCAAATATGGGCTGTAGAGGGCTGAGTTACCTGGGTGATTTGATGTTTTGCCAAAAAACTCTCACAAGATGTGATGCATGAGCAGGCATGTTGTTGTGATAAAGGTGCTAATCACCAGTTGCCCATAGCTTTGGCCTTTTGAATCATCTGAATAGTTTCTGTGAAGGAATGTTCACGCTTAACCCAAAATTTGATGCAGATTTGTTGCTCTACTCCCTTAGTCATTTTGAGTGTGATGGCCACACAATACACATGCTCACTCAACGAAGTCTACCACCCCCACTGACTAGTACAGTGAAGTTGTCATTGCGCCTCTGCATTCCAGTGCAGTCTCCTTGGCTGCCAGGTTACATCGATGTTGCACAAACCGTTCTCATTATATTAACAATGGCTGGACTTTTTCTGGACAGACCTTGACTGTGCAACTCAATTTAAGTCTTAAATCACCTTAATTGAGTACTTGTCATTTCTGTTCCCATGGAGAATATGCATGAACATAAATGACATTGTTTTTAATCATCTTTGGGTTTCCCACCATGCTTGGCCAATTACCTTGCACATAATAGGTGCAGCAGAAATGCAGAAGACGGATTAAATAAAGGAATGGGTGAGTAAATAAACCGGTTGGCACAGGCTGATACTATATTGTCCTTGGCTGATTGGACATTGATATTCATTCAGTGAGACACTTTAACTTGTTTCCACAACAAAATAGTATGCTTCTTAGAGTTGATAGACAGTGATTGATACCATTAGATTGGAACAGCACCTGTTTCCCTATTGATGTGTTTTCAATGCGTATCAAGCATGCTTGATAATGCAGGCTTTAATTGTCCTAAACTGATTTGAGTCTACTGAAAGAATACACGAGACGATTTTGTCTTCAAAGACAATGGACTTTAATGAGAATATTTCTGTATCTGGCAATTTGCAGTCCTAATTTATTTATAGAAGAGCTTATGATTCACCATTACAATTTCTTTCAATTTTGTGAGAAAAATCATCTCTATGAGTATATGTGTCTTATTCTGGCAGCTGTTCTACACTAGCTGATATTTTCTGCAAGATCTAAACTTAACATTAACAGCTTTCAGCTTAATTTTTCTTTGTTTACATTTGGAATATGTTTATCCTATAAAAACAGGCTCATCATAAGATGTCAAGGAAGATAAAAAGGAAGTTGTAACAGGGTCTGTTGGCAAACTCCAGTCTTCTTTTTCCAAGGTGAGTACGTTGGTAGCAGGAGTCATTCCCTTCCCTTGGGTAAGAGTCTAGAAACAGGAACTGGACAATATTATTTTTCCAAAAAATTCATTGTGCTCAAAAATTTCCATAGAAACATTTGCTTTGTAAAGATTTAGCCACTTTCCAAATGTTCTAAAAAAATGACATTTATTTTTTATTGTTTTTGTAAGTAATTATAAGCTCTAGACCCTGGGGGAAGGGAATGGATCGACATTATTGCAACACTATAGTAGCATTTTAAAGCAATTTTAATCTCTGTTTATTACTTCATTTTCTGTGTTCATTTTGTGATAGGTTCATCATGTATATATAAGATGATGTAGGGCCTCGGAATCCCTAGACAATGGCTGACTACCTAAAACTTTATACAAAATCACCTAGGGAACAATGAAAGGCCCTTGCGTAAGAAAAGGAGATGGAAGAATAAGTTGGTTGTTCAATTTTCTCCCTCTTCTTGCACAAAAATATTTAGCTACAGGGATGTCCAGTATGTTCAAGTCATATTAATCCCCATATCAGTTTATTTCACATTAATTACCACACAAATATTTGTCTTACTTGTATTGATATTAATTCTTATAAATGCTAAACAGAAAAGTCAAGACGTTCCTTAGGAGATGAGTCTACTGTCAGATACCTTGTAGTACAGTACAACATGTAGGGCAGGTAGAATCAATGCTGAAAATAGGAATGCCAGACCAACGATCTAAAATTAGAGATTCAGAATGGTAATGGAAGAACATATAATAAAGATTCAATAAAAATAAAGTTCAGCCTCAGATTAAAACAATCATACAAACACAGAAATGTGTATACTTGAGACATGAAGCAACAATGGTTTGTGGAGTGTATGTATGTGTGACCATTAACAAAAAAATTAAGTGTACCTTAACCCTTGATATAACCTTCTTCAGCTAGACAACCTGGAGTAGTGGGAATAAAATGTACTTTGGAGTTGGACAAGATTTACCATAGCAGATACACTATTTTACTAGTTTTGACAAATCACTTCACTTCCTTGAAACTCAGTTTCTTCTTTTGTTAAATGGAGTTAATAAAACTTATAACATAAACTACTGAGAAAATCAATGGAAATAACATGTGGAAAGTGTTTGGCGTATAGAAGGCATTTAGCAGTATTAGTTTCATCTCCTGCTTGTCTTTGTTAGCTTCTCATTAGAAAATATAGAACTCAGCTGCATGGAGAAATGCTTGAATGTAGGACAGTTTCAGTACCCAGTATGGACTGTCTTATGGAAGTCTTAGGACTGAGCTATCATTGTACTATAGCACTTCCATACAAGAAATATTTTGAGCTGGTTTTTGTCTACATGATTAGTTTAATGATTCACTGCCTTCTTAAAACTAGGTTTCATGATATACTTTCACCCTCCTGGCCCTATCTTTAAAGTTCAACTTTACATTGGGTTCTAAATTTCAGTCTCAAAATGGTGCTTTCACTTTCTCATTGTCTCCTGGTTGGGATGTATCCCTTTCTACTTTCCCTGGATTTCTTGATTTTTCCAGGTTAATGTATTTCAATAATCAGATATGGCAAATTTTAGTATACTTGGTGGTAAACAGTGGCTTCAGATTCAACTTGGAGGTCATAATTCTCCCATATCATTAAATTCATTATTAGGTTAAACATAATTGAAGGTAAAGGAAGTGATAGATATTGTGGAAGATATGGAAAGGTGAAAAACAGGTGATGCTTTCATGGAATTAATGTTCTAGTTGGTCAGGTATGACATTCAAGGACCTGTTAAATAATCGAATATTTCTGAGTAGTATCAATGTAATTTGTGGCCAGAATCACTGAGAGAGCTAGAGTGTGTGTGAGCAGGTCCTACATGAATGGCGAATATCAATTGTCGTGAACGATAAAGATGCAAAAATCTGGAGTAATTTTGAGCAGATAACATATCATGCTCCTAAACATTGAAGTGGAAATTACCATAGCATGTACTAGGGAAAAGGCAACTCACTTCTGGATGCATTTTCTCCCGAGAGAAGTTCACACTGGGTAATGATTCAAGTTCACATAGGGTCATGATTTTCTAAGACAGTCTCTTTGATATCTACATTTTGCCGGAATATTTTGCAATGGATTAACAAACTAAATTATTAAATTTTCAGTTTAAAGTTTTCAAGTAAATGTGCAAAACAGACATTTTCATACCATTCTTTCTGGGATGGAAATTAAGATGTTATAAAGATGATTTAAGAGGTAAGCGTCATTGATATCTATGCAAATTACAGTAACTTTACTTTTGAAATGACCAGCTATGCAGCATGGAACTGGTCATGTAGAAGTAACATCTCATGTGGATAGCCAGTCTTCCAAAACCCTTTGTTGAAGGGACTCTCATTTTCCCATTGTGTACTCTTGATACCCTTTCAAATACCAGTTGACAATATATATTTGGGTTTATTTCTGGGTTCTGTACTCTGGCCCATTGGTATAGGAGTCTGTTTTTTATGTTTGATTTTTTAATGAGATTTTATTTATTTACTTTTAGAGAGAGGAGAAGGAATGGAGAAAGAGAGGGAGAAAAAAACTGATGTGACAGAAAACATCAATTGGTTGCCTTTTGCATGGGTCCTGACCTGGAGCCGAACCTACAGCCCAGACATGTACCCTGATTGGGAGTTGAACCAGTGACCTTTTGCTTTGCAAGACAATGCCTAATCAACTGAGCCACACTGATCATGGCATTTTATGTTTAATTTAAAAAAAATACAGTTTATATTCAATATTATTTTATATTCATTTCACATGCATGGCATAGTACTGAGACAACCATATAATTTACAAAGGGTTCCTCCATATTGTTTTCCATGGTGGCTACACCAGCCTGCATTCCCACCAACAGTGAGAAGGTTTCCCTTTTCGCCACGTCTTTGCCAGTACTTGTTATTTGTTATTTGTTGATTTATTGATAATAGCCATTCTGACAGGTGTTAGGTAATATCGCATCTCATTGTTGTTTTAAACTCTGATTGGTGATGTTGAGCTTTTTTTAATATGTCTATTGGCCATCTCTAGAGTCTTTATGTCCTCTCTAGAGTAGTATCTATTCAGGTAGTCTGCTCATTTTTTAATTGGATTTTTTGATTTTTTGTTGTTGAGTTGTATGAGTTCTTTATAAATTTTGTATATCAACCTCTTACTGGATGTATCATTGGAGAATATGTCCTCCCATTTAGCGACTTATCTTTTCATTTTGTTGATGGTTTTCTGGGCTGTGAAAAACTTTTTAGTTTGATGTAGTCCCATTTGCTTATTTTTTTCATTTGTTTTCCTTGCCTGAGAACATATATCACAAAAGTAATACTAAAAGAAATGTTCAAGATTTTACTGCCTATGTTTTTCTACTAGGAGTTTTATAGTTTTGAGTCTTACATTTAAGTTTTTAATCCATTTTGAGTATATTCTTATATATAGTATAAGAAAGTAGTCTAGTTTCATTTTTTACATGTATTTGTCCAATTTTCCCAACACCATTTATTGAATAGAATGTCTTTACTGCATGCTGTGGCTACTTTTGTCAAATATGAATTGACCATATAGGCACAGGTTTATTTCTGGGCTCTCTATTCTGTTCCATTGATCTAGATGTCTGTTTTTATGCAGGAACCGTGCTGTTTTGATTATAATATCCTTGCACTATGGTTAGATATCAGGTGGTATGATACCTCCAATTATGTTCTTCTCTCTTGGTCTAGGTGCCTGTTCTATGCCAGTACCTAACTGTTGCAATTGCTACGGCTTATAATACGTTTTGAAGTCAGGAAATGTGATGCCTCCGGCTCTGTTCTTTATCAAGATTGCTTAGGCTACTCAGGGTCTTCCCAAGTGAACTTTAGGATTTTTTTCAGTTTTGTGAAAAAAATGTCACTGAGATTTTGATAGCTATTATAACTGAATGTATAGATAGCTTTGGGTAGTATGGGCATTGACAATACTGTCTTCCCACCTATGAACATACGATGTCCTTCTACATTTGTTACAGAGCAAGGGTGCCGGGACACCCAACGATCCCCCAACCCTGCACTAGGTTCTTTATGCTCGCTGCCAACGGAAAGACATCTCTCAATGCCAGAGACTTGTGAAAAGGAAAAGAATTATTTATTTACAAGTTTTACAGGCTTAGAGTAATGACTTAAGGTCTCATTTAAAATACTAAAGTTCTCTAGAATACCCACAAATGCACACAATCCTTCCTTCTCCCCCTGTCCAGTCCAAGGTACCGTATCTCAGGAAAAGAAGTAGAAGTCCATGATTCAGGGAGATCCTCAGTTCCGACACCATCCGCTGTGTCACCACCGTGATCTCCAGTTAATCCAAAACCATGTGGCACCTTCTCATGGCCCACCAGCAAGAGTCCTTTCACCCCTTTTCTTCCAGGCAAAGTCTCTGCTGCTTCCTAGGCCACGTGGCAAAGGAAGCCACCCAAGGCCACTCGGTCCTGAGTCTGTCCCTTAGGCTGAGGGGTCCCTGCTCCTCCAAAGCCTCGTGGTCGAGACCCCTTCCTACAGTGTCTCTCCTGCATTCTTCCGAACCTTCGTGGCCCAGAGAGTGAGAGAGAAAGAGCGAGAGAGCCTGTGTCTCAGGCGGAGGGGTCCCCACGCCTCCAAAGCCTTGTGGTCCAAGAGAGAGCTATGGCTGCTGTGCCTGGGTTTAAATACCCATGCCAATCTTCCTCTGCAGCTTCATTTCCGACTCCTCCTTCAATCAGCTACACCTGCCAGCACTTCATATTCTTCCAGCTTTATTGGGCTGCCATGTTAACTGTGGGCAGGCATGACCCCATGGCACAGAACCAATCATTCTCCAAGTTTTCACACAGGCGCTGTGTCTAGGGGGAGTTGCCTCTCAGTTACCTCCTGGGCGGAAGTAACTTCTATCCCCCTGGCTCAAAGTAGCTTTAAAGCTCTTTAACATACCTATGAAACCAGTTAAAGGCCATAGATATGCTAAATGACCATGCCAGAGGTTATCTGCAAGGCTGCTGTTATGCAAAACAGCTCTGAATGTCCCTGCTCCAGTGGGGTGAGGACATCTTACATATATTTCTAATATTTCCTGGACACCTTGAGTTCCGGACCCCATTACAAATCCTCATTTGGGCACTCCCTGCAGCTGCACCCTGTTACACATTTGTGTATTTTTTTAATTTCCTTTATCAGCTTTTCAATGTACAAGTGTTTAACTTCCTTGGTTAAGATTATTCCTCAGTATTTTACTGTATTTGACACTATTATAAAGGGGACTTTTCTTAATTTCTTTTTTGGATAGTTTATTGTTAATGTACAAAAATGCAAGTAATTTTTGTATGTTATTTTGTATCCTAAAACTTTACTGAATTTGTTTATTAGTTCTCAAAGCATTGGTGGGTAATCTTTAGGGTTTTCTATATATAAAATCATATCATCTTCTAGCAAAGATAATTTTACTTCTTTTTTTCCAATATGAATGCATTTTATTTCCTTTTCTTGCCTAATTTCTCCAGCAAGGAGTTCCAGTAATTTGTCAAGCAGAAGTGGTGCAGACCGCAGCTCATGGGGTCCACGGTGTTACGCCTGACACGAGACAAATTCACAGGCTCTACCGAATCCTGTGGAGGAAAAGGGACAGCAGGTCCACTCTCTCAAGAGAAGGGTGCCCCACCCTTGCCTGACAGACTTCTATTGCTTTTCTGGGCACACTACATGGAGGATGGTCCTCATTTACTATGCATAGGCTCCCTTTAGGTAGTTACCTCTTACAGATAACAAAGGAGAGGATGTTGCTAATTACATCAAAAAAGAAGGATATTTGCAAATGTAAAGGGAGAAGTGGTTGAACTGGTTACACTTGTCCTTGAAAGGTTTAGCATAGACTTTAGGAAGTTACTTTTCAGGGTGAGGGAGTTTTAGCAAAAAAAAAAAAAAAAAAAAAAAACCAAGCCTCAATGTAGCCTATGTACAACGCAGGCCTGATTTCCCATGGGAGAACCTATCGGTGGGCGTGGGTCCTGTGTACCGGACCTTGCTTTCCACTGGCCTTTCTGAGTGGGAGCTGGGCCCAAGACACACAGAATGGTCTCCCATAAAGAAGTGTTGAGAGTGGGGCACCCTTGCCTTGCTAATGATCTTAGAGGAATGTTTTCAGCTTTTCCCTGTTGATTAGAACATTAGCTGTGGGTTTTTCAAATGGGCTTTTATCATGTTGAGTAAATTATCCTATTCTTAATTTGTTTAGAGTCTTTATCGTCAAAGGGTGTTATATTTTGTTAAATTCTTTTTGTGTATTTATTGAGATAACCATGTAATTTTATCCTTTATTCTGTTAAGGGATGTAGCACATTAATTGATTTGTGTATGTTGAACCATCCTTGGGCTCCAGTGATAAATCCCACTTGTTTGTGTACTATGATCCTCTCTTCAACAAATGGCATTAGGAAAACTGGATATCCACAGGCAAAAGGATAAGATTATATCTTTATTTCAAACCATACACAAAAATTAACTCAAATTGATTAACTATTTAAATGCAAGCCCTGAAACTGTAAACATCCTAGGAAAAAACTTAAGGGAAAGACTTCATAACATTGATTTTGGCAAAGCTTTTTTTTTGCTATGACACCAAAATCACAAGCAACAAAAGCAAAAATAGACAAGTGGACAACATTGAACTAAAAAGCTTCTGCACAGCACAGAAGGCAATTAACAGAGTGAAAAAACAGCCTACATAATGGGAGAAAATACTTGCAAACCATATATCCGTTTAAAGGTTTGCTACTCCCCAAATAAATATAAGAAGTGTCTTATAATTCAGCATTTAAAAAAACACATATTTGGATTAAAAATGGACAAAGAACTTGAATAGACATTTCTTTAAAGAAGATAGGCAGAGGATCGACAGGTATAAGAAAAGATGCTCGACATCACTAATAATGAGGGAAATGCAAATCCAAAACACAAGATATCACCTCACACCAATGAAGATGGAGAGTATTCTTAAATCTTAAATATAACAAAGAAGTGCAGAAATTGTAATCCTTGTATACTGTTGTGGGAATGTAAATTGGTACAGCTGCATTATGAAAAACACCATGGGAGTTCCAGAAACAATTAAAAATGGAAGTACTACATGTTTCATCATTCCCCCTTTGGCGTATTTACCTAAAATAATTCATATCAGTGTAAATATCTCTTAGAGTTCCAACATAATCAGAACATTTAAGGTTTTGATAAATTTATCTTTGATATGATAGCACTATTCTCAGAGACAGGTAATCCATTAGTTTTATAGTATTCATCTTCTTTTATTGACAAGCTTACTATGTTTGGAAGGGGATGGGATGTGGATGTTATATAGAGTACATAACTTGAATCATAGTCCATGTGAAGAATTTATGAGGTTCAGTGACCAATCACTCTTATTTTTGCAACTTCACATGAGGCACAGATGAAAAGACAAGAGTGACAAAAATTTTAAGATCCTTTTGCTAAAATGATGTAAGTCAATATCTTAACATTTCAGTAAATTATTAATTTCAGCCTTCCTTTTTCTTGTCTCTCACTCCCAGCCATTTCTTAACAGCATTTCTTAATAGATGAGTGACAAAATAGGAGAGAGAAGAAGATTCGGTCATTTTCTCAAATATGATTTTTGGTTAAAGCAATTGTTTAAGAAGCCAACCTGTAGTTTATATCTCAATTTAATGTATTTATCAGTGCCTTTCTATCATTATCACTGATAACTGAGAGTTGTCAATAAAAAGAGTAGATTCAGCAGTGTAAAGTAGCTGGAAGCAGGGGAATACTTACATGACCTATCCGAAAGGCAAGAACCCGTGGAAGTGCGTGGGCTGGGTTGAAAGAAAGTGGCGCTGTGAATTGAACATTACCGCGGTAGACATGCAAGATGAGATGGCAATGACTAGTAAGATAAGATAAAATAATCTTTCTGGTCACTCCGGGAAACAAGGATTTCTTTGGAAAATTTGAGCTCAGATAAGAACAGAACAAACATGCATTCATTAATTTCCCACACACTTAGTGAGCTCCTGCTGTAAGCTACACAGTGCCCTGTGCACTGAGGATACAGCGACGAGTCTTCACCGAGCTTTTGGTTTAGGAATAGGTAGCGGTTACCGTGCGCCCACACCGGCTCTCTGAAACAAACTCCCACCATTTACTTTGAATTGAGAGTGTTTGCACCATACTTTAGGCCATAATAGAAATCATAGAAAAGATTAATGTTCTCTAAAAATAATGACATGAGAATTCCTTCGGGGGAAACTTATCTAGGTGTTACATCTGTAATATTTTGAAAGAGCTTTACATTTGCCTATTATTTATTTATTTTATAAAAAGGATTTATTTAAAAAAGATCTAAATGAGGATTTAAGAAAAATCTATAGAATGTCACTTTTTATTTACATATAAGTTACTGATTTGGTGACCATGAAAATTTATATCTCTTTGAATGGATTCCTCAATTCCATTTTAGCAGGACAGCAATGATAAACATTAGTGGTAGAGTTAATGTGGGTAATTGCCCACTTCAGCTACTACTGCTGGCATATAAATTCCTAGTAAAGAAATTATTGCAGCCAAGAGCATAATCACCATGCCCCCAGGAACTCTAAAGTATAAATCAAAATTGTTTCATGTCATTTTTAACAATTACTTCACTATTTCAAAAAGAGTTATCATGATCTACTAAGGAAATATTTTATTTTTAATCTTTTAAGCATATAATTCTGTGTCCTGGATGCTCTTTCTTTCATTTTTCAAGTATTACCTCCCTTAATTCACGCCAAACTCCCTGTGATGAGTTTCATTTTTCCCCACTTTGCAAAAGAGGAAGGATATTGAAAAACCTGTGTGGCTAGGTAATTTGTCCAAAATCATTCAGCTAAGTGGCAGATCCAAATTTGCACTAAGACATTCTGCCTCCTTAGTCTGTGTCCCCAAATGTTATTTGCCTCATGTCCAAGTTAAATTGCTGTATTTGTCTGTTTGTATATACTTTTGTGATTATGTATTAATAAAATAATTAAAATTGTACACTATAATGACACAAGTTTTGATACTTTGATGGGCTGTAAAATTGGTCTGCTTTCGTGTTAGAACAGATAAAATTAGCAACAACAATTTTCAAACTGATTAATGATCAAGTGTATTCCTTCATTTTGGGTTGTATCTTCTAATGCTGGAGATATAATAACTTGCAGGATGCTCATAGGAAATTTGTATTCTTTTTAAAAATAGAAAGCGCTAGCTAATGGCTCAGGATTTTCGTGATGATAAATATCCCTATTTGCTGCCAGTGCTTTGACTTTCTGCCCTTGCTCACATCCCCAGCAGCCCTGTAGCTATTAAGTTATGTAGGGGTAGAGACATCATTGATACTACGGAATTCTGGAACCATATGGAAGTTGGAGCAAACAGATCCAAAACCCCAAACTGTCCATCCCAAGCAGATCTGCATAAAGGGAAGAGTCACATTCATGTGGAAAACCCTAGTGACTCCTAGGAAGTGGGAGACTCTATTCACTGGAATGAGTTTAATATATCTAGATTTATTTCCTAAATTCTAAGATTAAATGAATGCTTGGTAGTTGGCTTCATTCTAGGCACTATCATCCACTGATTTATAAATGACCTGGAAATAAATGAGCACCCGGAAATGAAGGACATAAATCAGTAAAGAATTGTGTTATAGGAGCCATGAGAAGAGAATGTTAAAATTGCCATGGCATTCTATACATGTTTTTGGTGATTTTTTTATTCCCAATGTTTTTCTTTCATCAAAACACTCTCCTGAAAACATAAGGACGGCTTTATAAATGGTGTAGATATAAAACTTCCTATAGGGAAATTGTTTAACATTATTAAACATTAATTTGAGTGCCTCATAATGGCACTCCATCTCTACAAACACTTTGGGGTTTGTGTGGGAAAATAATTGGTGATTGTTGCCAATTTCTCTGGGACCCTGAGTTTGGAGACTGTCAATTTTGAGCAATAGGTTCTACAGAGTAACCCTCTAGGAATGGCCCTGAAAGAGCAGGAGAGCTCACGGTGAGACAAGGGAGAGTGAGCAGAAGAGAAGAAATGCCTCATATTGCTTTAACGTAGAGTTTTCTGCATACATGGGAGAAATCAGTTACGCTGCAACATCTTCTGAAGGACTCAGTACGGTCACTGTTATGAGCATGAGCTGTAATATACTCTGCTGTGTCATGTTCTAGTACGTTTACATAGCTGTTTTCCTCTGCTTCATATGCTATCTCTTCTCCATCTTTCATGTGTCAAAAATTAACTAAAAATGCTCTGAAAGCTCTTCCTGATATCACAGGCAGGACTGAGAATCTCTTTATTTTCTCATAGTAGTTTGTATATGATAGAATCAGACTCATTGGTTTCCAAAATAGATTATGAACTCTTATAAGGCAGACATTCTATTATTCATCATTTTATTCTGGTCTACTCCCTGACATATATACACCTTCGTAACTGCTGTTTAACTGAACTAACCTCATAAAGTTAAATGTTAAGAGAATATCTCTGTTGTAGGCAGCTCCAGAAATGATTCCTAGTGACTCCCACCTTGTCAGAGTCATACCCTTGTGTGGGCCAGACCCAGTGACTTGACATTATAAAATAGAATATAGCAAAATAAATGGGATGTCACTTCTGATATTAGATTTAAAAAGAACTCAAATTCTACATTGCTCATATGTTCTCTGCTGCATTTTGTTTGCAAGCTCTGCTGCCTCAATGAAAGGTATTAAGTAAGTGCGGTCTCCAGTCACCAGTCAGTGAGGAGCTGAGACCTCCAGTCTATTAGCCCATGAGGATATGAATCTTGTCACTAAGTTATAAGTGATCTTGGAAGTGTATTAATCCCCTGTTCAAGACTTAAGGGGACTGTGGCACACAATGACACCTTGATTACAGATATGTGGAATGCCCATAGCCAGAGGACTTATAGAGAATAACTGTTACTGTTCTGAGCCACTACATTTTAGAGTATTTGTTAGATAGCAGTAGCTAAACTATATAATCATTAAGCCAAAAGCCTACAGTGGAGCCCAAAAGTTTTCATTTGATTAGACAGGAGAACCTGATGTGTTACGTGCAAGACCTGGACAGTGTGACTTTCCAGAGAGGAGACTTCAAGAGGCTCCAGATATAATAGTAAACTATAGCAAAAGAGGTCCATGCCTCTGCAGAAGCAAAATGCATCATGGAATCTGCACATCATGTTTTTGAGAATTCATTAGAGGATTGTCATTAGAATAAAGATCAATGATTTCTTATCAGATATGATCAAATATTTTTTTTTTTACAATAACGTGTTAAGCAAGGCAAAGAGATTCTGAGCAGTACTTCTGAGGTTATGTGACAATGAGTGACACGGTCAGGAAATATACCCCCCTGTGATTCTCAAATGCAGGATTTTTCCACTGTACTAGGATATCTGGCCCTACATCAATTACCAGTCTTCCAAGAAAGAAAAAGTAATATGAGCTTACAGCCTAAATTTATCTATAAATAATTCAGGTAGAATTCTGTGGAGCTAACATGAATATCTGATAATCTACTTATTTTAGAATTGAGCAAGGAAAAAGACTGAACAGTAAGACTTGTTTGTAGAAATGGAGAAAAAATTGCACGCAGAGGAAACTGCTCTGTTAGTTACGCTATAGATGCAGCACAACGTTGCGTTTCAGCTTGCTGGCCTTTTGTATCACATTTCCTTGGTACACTGTAGAGAGCTAAGAGGAACGAAATTCAAAATAGCCCCATAAAGACCCCTTACACACAGGGAACACAAAATTGTACATGGAAAATGATGGTGACATATCTTTGAACACAGTCCATGAAAAATATGCTGGAAACACAGCAAATAGTCAATGGTCTGAATTATATTTGCAGAAGCAGGATGTATACTGAAATGTATAAATAATAATATGACAAAATTATATTAATTAGAACTTATTGTATTTATATACTTGTATCAGCTTTTTCGTTTGTCACAGGAACTCTCTGAAGTATATCTTATATTTTCCATTTTATAAATACAAAAGTCAAGGCTTAGAGAGTTCTCATAAATTATAAAATTATCTATGCAAAACCTAGTTACACGATGTAACTAAACATTGTGTAAAATTTTAGGTCAGGAGTGATAGACAAAAATTTATCAGAGGAGTTGGGGCATGGGTTGGAGTCTGAAATGCAGAATTGAAAGGAACAAAGAGGTGTTTGGCCCAGACAGAAAGCATCCCAATAATTTCTCAGCAGCAAGAATGTGTATGGATCATCTGGGGAGTGGTGGAGACCCTGTGTAATGAAGGAGAAATGTGCTGCATGGCAGATGTAAACACTGAGCTTGTCCATTTTGCTTTGAATGGATAGAAGAGATGGAAATTGAGGGATGAAAAGATTCCACAAAATATTGGTTTCCTCATCAAATGCATTCCCTTTTACCTATTATTACTTATAATAGTTCATGTCCTATTTTGCTTTTATCAATTTTTCAAAATTCTTATCTGGAGTTTTTATGCTTCTCATTTTATCAGTGAACTTTGAATCATTTGATCCTTCTTTCCAAAAATATTTAGAATTTTTAATACCTTTCTTTTCAAATTCTCTTATAGGTTCATAAAACCTAATTCAATCTTGAAATGTTTTTATTGCAGAAGCTGGATAAGATAAACATAACAAGAAGAAAATAAATAAAAGTAAATGCCCGTCTTTTTAAAATTATTATTCTTTATTTTCAAGTTTCCTAGCGGCATTTATTTCATAAGTTTGTCCCTCATGAATTATAGTTGGCAATGGATTCATGGTAAGATTAACTAAGCGAAGCCAAGACGATTAATTTATGAGTAACTTCTATTCATTCTTCATTTATACTGTGGCATAAAAGGTCATGTTTTTATGCCAAACAAAATGCAACTGCAAAAAGCAGGAATGCATTTATTAGAGAGACACTCATAAAACTCTTTGACCCATGTCTTCAGATACTGTGCAGTACCAGGAGCAATGCCACAATATAAACTAAACGCTAAACCAATTTTGCAAATCAGGGTAATGGAGAAACTGAGAGAGTTGGAGTAATTCCTTAAGTTCTTTTATTGATTTGTTATACTCAAGCCAATGTAAGTACTAAATTTGGAGTTTTCTGCTGAGTGTATTTTTTGTTGATACCTTTGAATATATATTAAAAGAAAAGGAAAATAAAGGCTTTTCATAACAAAAAAGCTACATATCCACCATTTTTATTTTTATTTCTCCATAAATGTCAACTTAAAAACCATTCTTTTGTAATGAATGTGTTTTTAGCTCGAAAATATAATAAGCTGCTATTTGTTTAGTTTAAGTGAACTTCTTATTTGGAAAAGACCAAGTGTTAAAAATATAAAAACAGTAGTTATTATTTTCAATAATTTAGTATAAAATATAAAACTTTTAAAAAAGATTTTATTTTTTTTAGAGAGAGGGAAATGGAGGGGAAAGCGAGGGAGAGAAACATCGATGTGAGAGAGAAACATTAATAGGCTGCCCCTTGTCTGTGCCCTTGAATAGGGACTGAACACATAGCCCAGGCATTTGCATTTCCCCAGGCACTGGGAATCAAATCAATGACCATTCACTTTCCAGGACGATGCCCAACAAACTGAGCCACACTGGTCAGGGATAAAATAAAAAGATTTTAAAGCTACATTTAAGTACAGCTAGTCTAACTGGGCTTCCTCCCTGCTGACTAGTGTAAGTCTAACTTTGAGGTACTTCTGACAAGTAAGAAAATGTTATGATATTTTCAGACACAATGTATTTCAGCGAGACGTATAATGAAATGTTTGAATTGTTTCATTTAAGTAACAAATCACCTTATAAAGCATCTTAAAACTGTATCATTTATTTTGCTTACACGTATGTGAGTTGACTGGGCTGCAGTCAGATGGTGACTGGAGAGGTGGTTATTCAAAGGTTTCTCCACTCATATGTCTGACACTTAGACTGGAAAGATACAAAATCTAAGACTCCTCTGGCCTTTCTTTTTCTCTCTCTCCCTCATCCTGTGTAGTTACACTTCGTACATGGATGCTGAAGGTTCCCAGAGTGAATGTTCCAAGAGAAATTGGTTGAATGTACATGACTTTCAACCCATCCTTGGATGACTCACACAGTAGCTATTCTGCCACTTTCTATTCTTTGAGAATATCACAAAGACCAGACTAAGTTCAAGGGCAGAGGAGACTACTGACTCTACCTTGTACTGTAGGAAGGATCAAAAATTGCAAAAAACATATTTGAAAAATGCCATCTTATGAATTAAACTATTATGAATTTTCTTCTCTTTGTACAGAAAAAGTCTATTTTTATTTAATAATGATTTTAATTTATGAAGTACCCAAAATAGTAAGTCACTATATTCCATCAATTATGATGACCACAGATGATTGAGAGCACTTTTTACTTTGTAGGCCAATTTTTCCACAAAACAGCAGGAAAAGAGGTTCAATTCAATTCAATGTGACCTCCAGTTAACCAATGTAATAAGTAGGATAACTGTTCAACAAATATTTGTTTAATACCTAATATGTAATCACTAGTCATGTGGGTCAGCTATCAAAGAAAGATAAGAAAAGTAAAAGTATACCTAAAACAACAGTACTTTTTTTTTTCCCTAGAAAACCAACTAAAATTATAGCAATTGTTAACAAAAGGCTAAATTCTAAAGGCCAGTCATTATTAATGAACTAAAAAATATAAGGAACTATAGAAATAAGTTAATACTTATTTATTAAAAATATTAATGAAGAAAAAACATGTACACTTTTCAAAAAATGTGTAAAAGACACAAAAAAACCCTTTTACAAAGCAAAAATATAAATGACCAATATACGGATTTGCTGAATATTTAACCTTATTAATTTCAACGAATTACAGAGGAAACAACAATGAAGTACCATTTTCCAATAAAACTGCCAAGTATTAACCACAGTTTATAACCACTGTTGGCAAACATATGGTAAATGTTAAAGGAAATGATCACCGATGGGTGGAAGTATATATCCTCATGCATATAAAAATAGAAGTGTCACTTCCAGAGAATTTTCAAGGATAATATCAAGAAAAGATATAATGGGATTTTCAAGCAGGGAATAAGTGTATCAGGGACAGTAAATACTAAAATGGTTGTAAAATGATAAGCTCAGATAAAAGAAGTAGGAGACTTAATCAAGATTGATTTCAAATAAGAAATTGGAGTTGATTTTACAATGGAGAATAAGTAAAATGTGGATAGGCTGAGGAGATAAGAGATATAAAAATCAGAGTAGTAAATCTTACACAATCTCCATCATTGCCCTTAGTTGACTTTTATAATTCCATTTCACATCAAGCTTTCTCTTTTCTCAATTGCTAGTGCATTTTTACTGAGTGCTAAATCTTTGAGCACATGTGTTTTCTCATTACTTCTTGTTTCTTTGCTTTCCCAATGAGATGGTTAGCTCTCTAAAAATGAAAACAATGTCTTCCTTGTTATCTTTCACTGCACAGTGCTGGGTGAATGGGACCTGATTAATATGAATCACAAAAGTTTGTTGATTGAGTACACACCAAATGAGGTATGATAAGTGAATCATTCAATTCTGAATACAGATAGGGCATCCACACAATATTTTTTATCTCATAGACTGGAAAATTCTGTAATTTGCTCTTATTTTTAATTTTGTTTTTAATAATAGTGATTATGTATTAAATTACAATTCATAAAAAGTAGTTGATGTAACAAATGTTATTATAATCTTATAGCCCCAAACTATGTATTTTACAATATTCAGTGTAGAAATAGGCATATACAGCCTTAATATTCTAACATTATGTATCCATAAAATATTTTAGAAATAAATATTATTAAAGCAATATTATTTTGTCTAAATAACATTTATTCTCATAGTCAGACTTACATATAAGAAACAGAAAGGAATATTATCTGCACATTAATTTCCATGCATATATTTAAAATAAAACTATATGATACATTGTATTATTAATGTTATGAAATGACTTATCAAATTATCAGATGTGAGAAAATACAACAAAACCTATTTTTCGCTTTATAAATTGTCCAGAATAAGTTATAAACAAAGGAATCACAGGTATAACAGCCAGTTGTTTAAAGTGGGTGAATCATTTATCCATGTCATTAATTTTTTGTCATATATGTGAGAGGGGTTGTCTTTTACTTTTACAACATAGATAAACTTACGATGTAAAAGAAGATTCTGCAAGAAGGCAAGGGCATTTGCCTTATATTGGAAAAGGTTAATATTTATGGAGGACAGTTGAGAAAAAAACATGAATATTCATGAAATCCAAGAAAACGAAACTCCATTTAATGTATCATCCAAAGAGTTACATATCCATATATTTTGCTCATTTAATAATTTGCATCTCATGTCTCATTAGGAAACAGGGTGCTTTTTGTGGATTCATTTCAAATCTCAGGAAGAAATTTTTCTTATCATTTTTTGCAGGGAAAGTAGGTAATAAAATAAAATTATTTTTCTGAATGGAAAATAAACATATGGCACACATTTGCGTTCTGCTTTTGAGGGGGGTGAAAAAAGAAAACACTAAAATGATATGTAACATAAACAAGAAGCTGATTTGGAGGAAGAAATCCTGTCCTAATTTCACTGTGTTGCCCAATAAGCAAACATTCCCAACAGTTTGTCAGAAACACAAGGTAAGATATTTCAGTTTGAAGGAATAATTGGACTGTCTTCTGGTACCATAACAGCAAGATAGTTTTCTCTGCTGAACTCCATCTCTGGTCTAAATGAGCACAGAGCAAATTAGAAAGCCTGAATGCTTGAATCATGAAAATCGACAATTCCAAAACTATCTATTCTAACAGGTTTGAGATAATATCTCACTTTAGTTGTGATTTGCATTTCCCTAATGATGACTGGTGGTGAACATCTTTTCATACGCCAGGTGGGCATTCGTATGTCTACTTTGGAGAAATGTCTATTCAAGTTCTTACCCATTTTAAAATTGGGTTTATTATTATTATTTTTATTGCTGTTGTAGGCATTTCTTATATATTTTGAGCATTAACTCCTTATTGGTAACAGGGTTTGCAAACATTTTCTCCCATTGTGTAGATTATCTATATGCTCATTGATTGTTTCATTACTTTTGTGACTCTGCCTCCCACAACATCAAAAAAATAAATAAAAATAAATAAAGGCCTTGTCATGAAAAAATTCCATCAGTTATTTATGTTCCAACTCTAGCCTCATTTAAATATTAATAATAATAACAATAATAACCATTTCTGAGAATTTGTTTTGTGCTAAGTACTCCACTAATTCTAAATTTCTTAACCCATACTTCAGTTTCCTCATCTATAGAATGGAGATACAAGAGAATCTTGGTTCTAAAGGTTTAGGACCAGACATGTGGTAAAATTCAGTTGTTTTGTCACCAACATCATTACTATCACCACTCTCCATGAATTTGCTCTAACCAGACAGTTGGACACCCTACCTAACACCTCCTTTCCCCTCTACATGCATTCTACTTATTATTATTTCCTCCTGATATATCTCCCTACCTACAAACCTTTCACTTTCTAATGCAATCTCCATAAAGCATGAGGAGGATCTTGTGAAAACATACGCTCGATGAAGTTACATTCTTATTTAAACTTATTATTATTGAATCCACATGGGAATATCTATAAAGTTCAAACCCCTGAGTATGATGTAAATACTTGGTGCTCAAAGTATGGTCAATGGACCAGTAGGATTAACATTACTTGGAAGCTTGTTAGATTTAGGGCCCCACCCCAACCTCCTAAATTTGAATTTAGGCTTCAGGAAGACCCCAAGTGATTGCAGTGTCCTATCATGTACGTTTTCCTAAGTAAAATTCTTTTTGTAACTGTCTTTTCTTCTTGCAAATCTCTCAAGAGTGCTATATTGACCTTTATAACTGCTACATACCTACCCCTTTTGCTCTCATAACACCTTGAACTTCTCCTATTACAGCTTTAAAGATAATCATATTATAATTATTTTGTTCCAATACAGGAAGGATATAAGATACATTAATTTAAATATCCATACTACTTTCTCCCCAATAATATCAATAAATGCTTATTGAACAAATGACCAATGACAAGAATATTGAGGCTTAGAGTGTCTGAATAACTTATCCTCTGACACAGTTCACAATGAGGGGATATGAAGTCAAACCACACTCTCGGCACCTACTTTCCCTCCTTCTTATCTCGGAATAGATATTTCTCCTCTTGAAATAGCAAGCTTTTTAGCTTTTTCTTGATTCTAAGTACACAAAACTCCTCTAGACATGTATTTAAACAATTATTTGGTCTGTCTTATATCTTTAATATTTCCAAACCCAGTCAATTATTCTCTTCATTCTGTAAGTACACACATTTCTCCAGTTTAAAAACAAAAAGTAATGTTTATTTTTTTTGATCAAGGTTTTTGAAAGATGTTCAGTGTAATCCTTGTGACCAAATGATGTCAAATTTGATCTAATAGACTTTAAAAAATCTCCATCATCATATATACTACAGAGCTTTATAAAATATATAAATCTTAGGATGATTCATAATTATTAATTTTTTAAGACTCAGTAAACAATCTTGGTCAAAGGTAGAAAGTAGAATAGCTGGTTAGGAGACCTTTATTAGGATCCTGGGAAAAGATTATTATTACATTGTTTAAAGCCTTAGCAATGGAGCTAAAGAGGTAGTCAGGTTGTAGATGTTTTTTTAAGGTAGAGCTGAGGGATTTCTGATGAGATGTAGATATAAGCTGAGTTTTAGGCTTCTTACGATTAATGTGAACAGAGGTGAAGATGTGGTTAATTCTTATAAAAACTGTTTCAATCCTTGAAGTGTTAGGTAGGAGTACCAGGAAAAATGTCTGAAGTTTGTCGAGGCTATAACATATTTGAGTAAAAAAAAAATGAATGATATTTGTGGGAAGTTTTCAAAAGGTATATTTAATAATATAATATGTTATTATTTTTATATTATAAATAAATATATATTAACAGTCACAGATATCCAGCTACACAATAATCAAAACAAAAAAATATACATGAGCATAAGTAAATGCCATTTATAAGGAGGAATAAATGAATCAGGGACTATAACACAAAAGAAACAATATTAGAAAAGTCCTTTAATGAACTGGTATAGTGACTTGCCCCTACATCATTGCTTAAAAAATATTACTCATACATTTAGTGATTTTCAGGCATCTGAGGAAATGTAGGTAGAAACAATAAATTCTCTAGCTTTCTAAGTGATGAGGAAGAGAAAGAATAAAAATAAAAGCAAAACAGAGAGAGTATGTTTGACACATACTCCTACAAAAATCTCTTAGGTCTATTTGCTCACTTGCTATTTAAATGTATATGGTATAAACCAACTAGGTTATGGTTTTTTATTTATTCATTCAGGAACTTATATCTAGTAGTTACTACATGTCCGAAAATAGGGGGAACATTGATATAGAAATAAAGATAGGAAGGCAGAGCATCATTTAAGCAGTTTATGGAAATACAACTCTGAGTATTTTAACAGTGCTAATGAACATGGCAATGAAAACACAAAAGACACTATGTTTGATCTTGTCTGAGGATGCTGGAAGGGCTTTACAATAGACAGAACTTTATGGTTCTTGAAGAAAGAGGAGAAGATTTTCAGTTCTAGACAGAAGGAACATGTGCAAAAGAGTGATTAGCCCAAAGTCATTGTTGCCTTGGGTATAAAAAAGGTAAGAAAAGAATGGCATGAGGAACAGGAAGGCATAACACGGCAGGCAAACCTAAAAGAACTTTACATATGATGGGATAGAAGTTTGTGCTTTAATCAGTTAGTAATTAGGAGAAAAGAAAGTCATTTATGTAAGTCATATTTGTGAATTTTGAAAGAACTGTGTGTTCTAGAATGAGTGGATTAACTGGTGGTCATAGGGAGTTATAGAAAGTTTGCTGTTTCTTGTGGTTTGGGCACTTAAAAAGACAACAATTATATTGGAAGAGAGAAATGAGTCATTCACCAGAAAATCGACAGTCCTTGGCAGAGTAAATGACCTAGTGCATTCCTCCACCTGCCAGGAGTATGAATGATGATGGCTCACAGCTTTCCATTGACAAGAGGTGCTTCTTAACTCAAAGTCATGCATAGTCGGAGTAGGCAGCCTAGGAAGCCCACATCCAATGACTGGTCTATTCAGAATTACAGAAACCCAGGACCTGAATAGCTACTTCTCCAAAGAGGGCATACAGATGGCCAATAGACATAAGAAAAGTCAATAATCATCAGAGAAATGCAAATTAAAACCACAATGAGATATCATTTCACACCAGTCAGAATGGCTGTCCTCAATAGATCAACAAACAACAAGTGCTGGAGAGGATGTGGAGAAAAGGGAGCCCTAGTGCACTGTTGGTGGGAATGCAGACTGGTGCAGCCACTGTGGAAAACATTATGGAGACACCTCAAGAAAATGAAAAATGGAACTGCCTTTTGACCCAGTGATTCCACTGCTGGGAATATACCCCAAGGATCCTTCAACACCAATACAAAAAAATACTTGCAACCCTATGTTTATAGCAGCACTATTTATAAGAGCCAAGATTTGGAAA
This sequence comes from Micronycteris hirsuta, assembly GCA_004026765.1. NCBI lineage: Eukaryota > Metazoa > Chordata > Mammalia > Chiroptera > Phyllostomidae > Micronycteris > Micronycteris hirsuta. The sequence goes on along the minus strand of PVJI01006052.1, from coordinate 27,462 downwards.
CAGCCTAATGCCCATCAGTAGATGAGTGCGTAAAAAGCTGTGGTACATTTACACATGGAATATTACACAACATTAAAAGAGAAGAAATTCCTACATTTTGCCAGCATGGTTGGACCTGGAGAAAATTATGCTAAGTGAATTAAGCCAGTCAGAAAAAAAAAAAAAGAACCTACATTACCTCGCTTATATGTGGAGTCTAGTAAACACGATAAATTAATGAACAAAATAGTAACAGAAGCTTGGATACATAAAACAGACTGAAAGCTGCTGGAAAAGAAGGTGGTGGGAATGGGTTGAAGGGTGGTGAAGGGATTAACAAAGAGCATTTATACGCAACCCACGGATATAGACAATAACATGGGGATTGGCTTGGGGGTGGAGGGGGTAGGCCTGGGTGAAGGTGGGCAAAGGGATAAAAAGCAGGAACAATTGTAAGAGCATCAACAATAAAAATAAAGTTAAAAAATTAAAAATAAAACTGTCTTATGACTCAGCAATTCCACTTTTGGGATATATCCAAAGAAACCTAAAACACGAGTTCAAAAGAATATATCCACCCCTATATTCAGTATTCTATCTTGGCCTTTAAGTTGTTCTTTTACCACTGAACACAAAGAGATGGAACTAGAGAATGTAGTTTAGTGGAGCAGAGTGAAGGTAATTGGTTCAATTCTGGGCAGTGGAAACCATGAGAGTATATGAGAGTCCCCCAAAATGACACATAGTGAAAGAAAAAAACAGCCAATGTGAGAATAGGGCAGAGTAGGGCAAACAGACATGATTGAGATTCCAAAGAACCTGAGGGGCAAACCAGCTGAGGATCTGAAGATGATAGTATGAATTTCAAGGGAATTAGAAACATTTTTAAAAGATTATTATCTTTTAAATGAAAGATAAATGGAAGCTATATCCAATGAGGAAACAATATAAAAATGACTTTGGATTTAGCAGTCAGAGCAATATTACAAGGATTAACGAGTGCAATTTTAGTGGAATAATTGGGGCAGTAGTAAGAATTCACACGTTATGGACTAACAAATGGAAGGAGGTTATATAGAGAATATAATGAATTTAGATTATAGGAGGGGTTATCTAGAAGTGAAAGGAAAAATAAATAATAGAAAGAAATTCAAAGATAGATTTTATTTATTTATTTTTAAATTACTTTATTGTTGTTCAATTACAGTTCAAAGATAGATTTTATTTATTTATTTTTAAATTACTTTATTGTTGTTCAATTACCACTTGCCCCACCCCAGCCAAACCCACCTCCCTCCCTTGCCTCCGTCCTCCCCTTTGGTTTTGTCCATGTATCCTTTATAGTAGTTCCTGAAAACCCTTTTCCCCACAGTCCCCTCCCACCTCCCCTCTGGCTATTGTTAGATTGCTCTTAATTTCAATGTCTCTGGTTATATTTTGCTTGCTTTTTTCTTTTGTTGATTAGGTTCCAGTTAAAGGTGAGATCACATGGTATTTGTCCCTCAACTCCTGGCTTATTTCACTTAGCATAATGCTCTCCAGTTCCATCCAGGCTGTTGCAAAGAGTAGGAACTCCTTCTTTTTCTCTGCTGTGTAGAATTCCATTGTGTAAATGTACCATAGTTTCTTAATCCAATCATTTGCTGATGGGTACTTAGGTTGCTTCCAGCACTTGGCTATTGTAAATTGTGCTGTTATGAACATTGGGGTGCATAGGTTCTTTTGGATTGGTGTTTCAGGGCTCTTAGGGTATAATCCCAGCAGTGGAATTGCTGAGTCAAAAGGCAGTTCCATTTTTCGTTTTTTGAGGAAATTCCATACTGTTTTCCACAGTGGCTGCACCAGTCTGCATTCCCACCAACAGTGCACTAGGGTTCCTTTTTCTCTGCATACTCTCCAAAACTTGCTTGTTGATTTATTTATGATGGCCATTCTGACCGGTGTGAGGTGGTATTTCATTGTGACTTTAATTTCCATCTCTCTAATGGCTAGTGATGCTGAGCATCTTAAAATACCAATGACATATTTCATAGATATAGAACAAACATTTCAGAAATTTAAATGGAACCATAAATAACCCCGAATAGCTGCAGCAATTTTGAGAAAGAAGAACAAAGCAGGAGGGATCACAATACCTGATATCAAACTGTATTACAAGGCCACTGTAATCAAAACAGTCTGGTACTGGTATAAGGACAGGCATATAGACTAATGGAACAGAACAGAGAGCCCAGAAATAAACCTAAGTCTCTACAGTCAATTAATATTTGACAAAGGGGGAAGAGGCATAAAATGGAGTAAAAATAGCCTCTTAAACAAATGGTGTTGGGAGATCTGGACAACTACATGCAAAAAAATGATACTTGATCACCAACTTACACCATACACAAAAATAAATTCAAGGTGGATAAAAGACAAATATAAATCATGACACCATAAAAGTCCTAAAGGAAAACATCAGTAGGAAAATCTCAGACATTCCACACAGCAACATCTTCACTGATATGTCCCCTAAAGCAAGGGACATAAAGGAAAGAATAAACAAATGGGACCTCATCAAATTAAAAATCTTCTGCACGGCTAAAGAAAACAGCATTAAAATGAAAAGAGAACCAACTATGTGGGAAAACTTATTCGCCAATGATCCCTCGGACAAGGGTTTGATTTCCAAAATATATAAAGAACTCACATGACTCCACTCCAGAAAGACAAAAAACCCAATTAAAAAATGGGTAAAAGACTTGATCAAAGGTAGATTTTAAAAATTTATTTTAAGTTTTAAGGTGAAAAAGAAGCATTTTATAAGAAACTAACCATGGGAATAAAGACTGTCAATATACAAGAAGATTTATGGCTGAAGAAAATTCTCTAGGTCAGGGCACATTATAAAAGGACCTCAGAGAGCTTCTTCACCCTTCTGCCATGTGAGAACACAGCAAAAAAATGACATTTATGAACCAGGAAGGAGGCTCTCACCAGTCACCAAATGTGCCGGCACCTTGATCTTGGACTTCCCAGCCTCCAAAAGTGTGAGAAATAAATGTTTGCTGTGTACAAGCCATACAGTCTACGGTGTTCTGTTATGGCAGCTCAAACATACTTAGAGAAGGAAAAGTGAAATAGTAAAATGTATACGCATATATATATATATATATATATATATTACACATGCATATAATTGTGCTTCTAAAAGTATGCATGTATGTGTGTGAACACATCTGTACGTGTTTAGTGCTGTCGTCAGTCTGAGGAACTAGTTATCTCCATTCGTTTCCTGTAACTAATGCTCTATATTCGCTGAAAAAGCTGACATTGCACTATCAGCTTGAAATTTTCAATTCATCACAGTGTAAAACCTTGAAGTTCAGATCCGTTTCCACAGCAACCAATGTAGCTGCTCAAGCGTGCTAGACTTTTTTGTGGTCTTAACCTACATGTGTGCAGGAAGGCTTGCTGATCTTTGATGCAGCATTTATAAGTTATATTGATTATGGAAGCTATGCCTCTGGTTTCTTTTCTGCATTTGAAAATTCAACAATTTTACACAGGGGTAATTTTTGAGCTACAAATTGGGACAAAAACATAATTGTGAGCAAGTGGGTATTCAGCTATATTTTATATGAAACAATTGGTTAGCTCTGTGAAAAATATAAGGAGTTGATAATTCACCTGTAAAAACAAACCTGACCCTAGTTTTGAGAGTTCTTCCCTACACTCCTCCACGTGTTACTCCACGTGCGCCCAGTGGGTAACCGTAGCTCTTGCTGGATGATGGCTGCCTCATAAATTGACACGACTAGATGGCTTGTGTGTCCTGTGATTCATAACCTTTTGATCAGTCTTCTCTAATCATCTAAGTCTCCTAGCTTCCTAGGAACTGCACGAGCCTGAGTCTATTGCACTTATTACTTTTGTATGGTGCTACCTTTATTCTCCAGTGAAAAAATGCCTTATTGTTACACACACACACACACACACACACACACACACACGTTAAAGAAACAGGATTAACTACATTAAACCTTAACAGAGCTAGTCAAGACATGGCTCTCCAAGGATTTGGGGGAAAGATTTTATAAATTTAAGAAAAAGTAACATTACGTTGCTTACTGAAATATCTGATTATCTGCTTCCTAAACACTGATGATGTCTTGCTTTGATTTTTATGATCAGATCTTAAAGACACAGTTTTTATTCAGATTATGTTCATTTTATACTCACAATGCTAAAAGTTCAGAAGTGTTAGTGTCATGTTTGAGGTTTCTTAGTTACAATCAGATTACAAAATCTCTTCTTATAGAGTTCTTTTTCTGATTTCCATGGCCATGGCTGCTATTTACCATTTGGAATTCATTTTGTGTAAACATATTGCATCCCATCCCCCACACACTGATTTTCCCTTGAATGGTCCAAAGTAATGGCCAAAGAATATAGGAAAACCAATGTGTGGCCAAGGTATTGGCCTAAGACAAATATTTTCATTTCAGCTGTCCAAATAATCCTGTTCCTTGCCTAATTATGTCATTTTTTACACAAAATTACTAGTCAAAATCTTTCAAGTGTATAGTTTAGCAACTCTGTAAAACTATGGTTCATAAATGCATGGGACTTTTCAGTGATTCTTAGTAATTCACCTCTCTGTGGCCATTCATGTTCACTCACACAATTCAGAACAAGTATCAAAATCTTCCACATTCCCTTTGGCTTTCTCACCCTTCTCCTTTACCATAAAAACTTCTTTGCTATTTCCCATGAGAAATGGATGTTGTCAGGGAGTGCACATCACCAGCTGTTTATCCCTATACAAGCTACAAACACTTGTATACCAATGACTTTTTCCTCTGGTCTCAGAATTAATGGACTTATCTATTCTAAAATACGACACCTCTATTCTGGGTACTGCTGTCATACCTTGGGAACTGTGACTCAGCTGGGGAAAAGACGAGCTGGGGGATACGGTTACAATAAAGTATTCTAAAAAGAGTCCAACCTCAGATGTCCCCACCCACACCTCAGCACGGTCTTAATGGAGTCACACTACTGGTCCAGCTCCATGTCCCTCCTTTCTCTTATTGGAGTCCCCAAGTTGCTGAAACACTGTTACCACACCAGTGATATTCTCCTCTGATTCGCCGATGCTGACCATTCCTCCTTACTTCCCTGTGGCCTAGGAGAAGTGGCCTAGGGGACAGCGGCCTGCTGTCCTTTCTATGATTTTATAGCAAGCAATCTGGCTCTTGAATATTTGATCTTTTATCATTCTGCCTCGTTATGTCTGAGATAAGGACAATTGAATTTTCTATTAGATACAAATTCCTGAAAGTTAAATACAAGCCCCTGCACAAATTATCTAATTCCAAGGTCTCAGTTAGAGGACTGGCCATTAGCTCTAACCGTTCCTTCCAAATTATTCATGAGCCTAATGTGAAAAAAATTTCTTGATGCCCATGTTGAGAAGTATGAAATGCTAAAGGGGATACGAAAATGAAATGGCTTTCTCTGGAGACTTCACTACTGTGGGATTTGATTTAAGTACTCTTTTATCTTTCTAATTAAAATGACACTATTAAGTGCAATGTTACGTGAAGCTTTTGTAGTATAAATATGAATCTAACCACAATTAATTAGAAGATTATCATAGAGAAACCATAAATTGAAATAATTTTAGATTTTTAGAAGGTATTTGTCCTTAGAAGTTAAAAGCAGAGTTGGTCAAAGCAAATATATAAATATTGTGTGTACTTCTTCAGCAGCATGACAACAGATAAAGAAAAGTCATGAAAAAGAATATTTATTTTTTCCTTAATCAATCGCCACAAGTACACTTTGGAAATCACACTGTCTTGGAAAATTCTCTTTCCCTATTCTCTAAACTCATCTACTTATTCCTTTTTAATGCTTCTATTATTGGAATTTCAATTTTTATCTTTATAAAAGGCATCATATGTGTGTTATATAGTACATACATTATGTATAATCAAAATAATGTATATTTTCAGTTTACACAATATAATGTATCACTGAAAACAGCATTCTTAGTCTCTTCCTTTTCTGATTCTTATTCCTCAGAAGTAATCACTATGAAGCCTCCGGTTTTCAAGTCTTCGTTTGTTTGCATGTTCAATTCTGTGTTATAACAACAGGAGCCTTTTTCATTTTTCAGTTTTAGGCATCATCCCATATCACAAACAAAGATGAACTCTTTTTACGTTTCCCTCACCCATATCTGTTTTCTCTTCCCTCATCTTTCCATTATAGTTACATGTATATTTACGTCACCTTTTTGGTTCATTCATTAGTCAGCGTTTGCATTATCATGACTATGTAATATCATTCACAACAAAGCCATGTGGTATACTATGATTAGTGTTCCTTAGTTTAAAAGTGTTTTGGTTTTATCCCCTACATGTATTAACTATCTCATTTTTTTGTTTTGCTCTATTTCCATGTATTATTTATTAATTTAGTTCAAAATTTTCTGACTGAACGGTCAAATTCTTCTCAAGTTCCTCACATACACTATGTTTTATTAATTTGCATGGTGACCCTGTGTCTGCGTCTGCCACCTCCCTAGGACAGCTGTGTAGAACTCGGGGTGGGACCGCCCTCTGCCAACATCATGGGGATTCCTTTTACCTCTCTCAGAACCCCTGTCTCCATGTTCTCATGTTTTCTTGTTCTTACTTTACTCCCTTTAAAAAATCTAGAATATCTCTAATAGTTTCCTGAAAACAGCATGCACTAAATACATGTTAAGAGGCTCACATGTCTGAAAACACCTTCGTTCCACTATCACATTTGATTTGTTATGGCTGGGTATTAATTACAAATAATTCTCACCTACAATTCTGAACGTTTTGGCCATTCTCTTTTTCCTTTGGGAAACCACTTCTCCAGGCCATTGGTTTTTCAGACTGAAATCAAAATGTGCCCTGCTCGTGCCATACAGGTGACCAGGCCGCGCACGCTTGTGCACCTCCTGACCAGCATAATTGATTCAGGAGTGGGCACAGAACTCTAACAGCTCGACTCAGATATATGGGCTTCAGGAGACAGAAAATATATCTTCCCTTCTCTGTGATAATGCATTTAAGTCTGGAGCTGCCAGCAGTGCCTTCCCCTGGCCATACGGAGGATGTGATTCATATCACCATTATTTTGCATGGTATCGGATGCAAGCAGAGAGGAAAGCAAATTAAGGTTTAGGAGGAGGGAGAGCAAGAGGGACCCCAAGACAATGTTTTCACCTCTGGAAGCAGCCACACTGAAGCAAATGTTCTTTACTTTATAGATCTCCACTTCTTTTATATTTTGAGCTATACTTCTTTTACTTACAAACAAAAGGATAGCTAATAAAACTACTTTTTCAAAGTCAATGAAACAAAAACTCAGTCAAGCAATTGCCTGTCTCTGATCACACTTGGTGGACAGCAGAGGCAGGTTTTCAGTCCCTGACTGTTCTTCCAGTGCACTCTGCTTCTCGTATGTCACAGGTCAAAGCACAAACCCAAATCCTGGTGACATTAGGTGCTGGAAGCTTATTGGTGTTTGTTCTTTGCACTCTTATTAAACAAACAAATAAAGAAGGAAAAAAACAACAAAAAGCACAGCGAGCACCCCTTATATATCAGCCCCTGTGTCCGGCACACTTTTTTCTGGTTAGTTGTTAGGTTCAGATATAAAATAATGGCGAAGGTGTACACATATAGATGTACAGAACCACCTCGTGAGGCGTGCTGCTATACACGCATCTCGTTAGTCCTGACACGAATGCTGTCCAGAGGACACGTGGCAACCTCAGGGTCCTGGCTTCCTGCACACGCCCCCTTTGCCATCACTGCACAAGCCATTCTGCAAAGTTCTCACCTGCTTTCAGCTTTCCCATGACAGCTTCCTTAGGTTTGGGTTGAGAAAAGTAATTTAAAAGTTCCCAGTTATATAAATATATATAAAATAAATATAATAAATATAAAAGTAAATAATAGCATTTTGCCAGTTGATTTAGACATTTTTTCTAAAACTAAAATCCCAATAGTTATGTTTAACAGGGATCTGTTGAATTTTTGTAAAATATTTATTTTGTAAGATAAGTAAATATGTTGATAAATTTTCTTTAAAAAATAGATGATTAAAAAGTAAAAATAGCCCTTTCACCCTGCGAGGAAACAGCTAAAAGACACTACCTATGAACCAGAAAGGGGGCCACACCAGACACCGAACCTGCCAGTACCATGGCTTTGGACTTCCAGCCTTTATCGGGGAGGGTGGCCCTGAAAAGGGCAAGAGAAAATGACCATCCCAAGGCCGCGGCAGGGTGACCAGCTGGTGATCCACACTGTGGTGTTATCTCCCCGCTGTTTTACACCCTCCTCTGGTGACCTCACTGACCTGCCCACCCTGAGAATCAGCCTCTACAACTTCTGCTAGGGAACGAGGGCAGTTCCCTGAGCTGGAAACTCTGGGGTTGCCTTGCATTGGCCTGGCCATGGCCAGGCTTGGTGTGTGCAGAGGCCCCGGTCCTTACACTCTTTGCTCCTGGCCTCTCCTCCTGACCTGGTGCCACAGTCACAAGGGAGGGTAGAAGCTGGCGGTGGGCTTCCTGGCAGCCTCCATCCTTCTGCCGGGTGACCTTGGCCTCTTTCTCACCTACACTTGAAACGTGGGTTTCTAGCTCTGGGCATTGCCCAGACCTTACTCATACTCTTGATTCGGGCCACTGTTGAGTTCCTTGAAGGGCAGAGAAGGGCCAGAGCAAATCTGAGAGCTGCTGCTCCTCTGTGAAGGCTCACAGGGTTACAAGGGTTCAGTTTGAATGATGCTCAGGGGAGGTCCCAGATAATTCAAGGTTTGTTTGTTTTTTTTTTTGTCTTCTCACCCATCCTGTTTTATAGCTAATGATGATTTTGAATGCTAGCAGATGGGCCCCACTGAGGAGGATGCACCTGGCGGCCAGGAGGCCGAAGCAGTAAAGGCAGCCAGGGCACCTGTGGCTTCTTAGTGCAAGACTGTCTGTCCGCCAGGACTTCCAAGTTTTCCTAGGACACCCTAAAACCACGTAGGTCATTGTCACAAAAATTCCTGCTTTAACTAACTTATCTGAGCAAGCCATACTTACTTCATTCTCAGGGTGGTGGGGATCAGGGTTGCCATCTGGAAGCCAGATTTTCCAGGATGATCTGTCACAGGCTAAACGGAAACACACAGAAGATTTAAGCCAACAAATGGGAATGCTGGGAGAGAGAGAGAGCACCTTGGTGTCCTCAGGGCCCTGGTTAGCAAGCTCTCTCCTCCCACTCTCTCCCTGATTGGAGGGATGTGATGACCTCCTTTCCCATGACACCGCTCCTAAAGCCCCAGAGAGACCTCATAGGGAGGTACCAAAGCCAGAACACGTGGGCTTTGCTGTTTCCCTGAATGAGGCTTATGGACCTACAGCTAGACAGTGCAGGAAAGTCAGCTGGCAAATCATTCCACAGTGGGACCTGAGAGTTGTGGGCAGAACCAACCAAATCCTGGGCAGGGAGGAAGGTGAACAGCACCGAATGGTTCCACGAACACTGTGTGCACTCTCTGCTGTGCAACATAGAATTAGAAAGGCTATAAGTACAACTTGTGCATTGGAAATGTGCGTTTTTCAGCACCCGTGTATTGGAAAATCTGTACTGCAAACGGTCACCTCATTCTAAGCCTGTCAAAGCCACACTGAATGCAGAGGCAATATGGAGGAAAAGAAAACCATAAAAGTACCAAATAGCAGTGCTTACTGCTTGCCCACCTATTTTTATACTCTCTTTAAGTATTTTCTACTTTATGATCTTGTCAAAAGAGATAAAACATAACTCAACAGAGAAAGAAATCTGTTAAAATTTTGTAAAGGGCACGATCTAGTGTTAATGGTGTCAACCAATCTCTATTCTTCTTTTTTCTGATGAATGTTTCTATGTTTCTTCATCATCATCATAATCATCAATATGATTTCATCATCATAATCATCATTAATGTAAACTTACATTAAGGCTACAAGAAAAATGCCTTCCTTAGAATTACCCAATGTATGACTATTTTCCATTTCTAAATTGGAGATATGTAACAGTTTTTCTTCTAAAATATTTTTAAGTTCTGGAGTCGAAGTCCTTTAACTATCTTTTGTTTTATAGCTTAATATAGTGAATATTTACTGTATCTATAAGAACTGACCTAAATTTTAGGCAGTGATAATTAGTCTATTTTAGGCACATGTTTATTTGCAAATGGGAACTTTCAGGCTATAATGGATGTATACAAAATTAGATGCCAAATTTGTATAATCTTTCTTTATGATCTGCTTCTCAATTTCAAAAATAATTGTCTTTGTGATTGAAGATAGAGAGAGGACTGGGATTCCATTCTGTTTTCCTCCATGTCTCTGGGTTGTTTGTAATGCGGTCACTTAGAACTCTGCCATCAGTGCTCTGGAATGACGGAGTACCAGCTGTACATACAACCCATGCAATGGACAAGAATTTGGAGGGGTGGACATTCATACTGGCGCAGCTGCATCTCCCTGGTCCCTAGGTTAGAACTGGTGTTGAACTGAATGTTTATGAACACCCAAATTTCATATGTTGAAGCACCACCCACCAATATAATATGGTATCGGGAGGGATGGCCTTTGGGGGTAGTATTAGATAAGGACCTGAGGGGTGGACTCCTCATGATGGGAATAGTGTCCTGTAAGAAGAGACCAGAGAGCTCTTTTGTTGCTTTCTCTCTCTCTTCTCTCTCTCTCCCCTCTCCCCCTTTCCCCTACCCTCCTTCCTTTCTTTCTCTTTCTCTCTTCCAACTATAAACCTGGAAGACGGTCTTTATCTGACACTGAATCTGTCAGCACCTTGATGTTAGACCTCTGCCTTCCAGAACTAAATGATGTGAAATGAATGATGTTGTTTAAGCCACATTGTCTGTAGTAATCTGTTATTATGTTGTTATAGCAGCCTGAACCAAGACAGTAATTGGCCCGGATCTTAAAGGACTTCACAATCAATAACATATTATCTGTGTGACCTTGGGAAAGTTTTTGACCTGGGACTCATTTTCCTTATTAATAAAATGAATATATGGTAACATGATTGCAAGAATTAAATGACAATATTATGTGCTTTAAATAGTGCTTGGCACATAGTAGGTATCAGCTATGTAATTGTTATAGCTGCAAGAACAGTTCTCTTAAATTCTAAATCTTAGCTCTGCCTTTAAGTAACATTGCTATTTTAAAAATATGAATCATATTACAAGTTCAGAAAATGGAGACACTGTTGTAATCAAGACATTTTTGGCTGCAAGTGATGGTAATCAACTCAATAGGTTAATCAAATACATAGTTTATGATCTCATATGACTGAGCACAGCTGAATCCAGAGTCTAAAAATTCACGACTCTGAGGATATCATCAGTTTATATCAGTCTTCTCTGTCTGTTTTTCTCATTTTCAGTTTATCTTTCTTTCTTTTGTGTTGACTTCAAACAAGTGTGCTCTGCTGACTCCTTAAAGATCGCACTGTGTTTTTGTTTAGAGATCTTACTGAAAGGGAGAAGGACCATCCTTTTCCTCCCAGCTCTCCCCTTGGTATCTTGGTTCATGGGCCTGCCCCAGAACTGTCCCCCAGAACTGTCCCCCAGAACTGTCCCCCAGAAGTAACAACTACTCCTCAGCCATAGCCCTCCTCTGGAGCTGAGCAGGTGGGTCTACTTAAATGGCCTTGCCAGAATCCTGGGGAATGAGAAAAGAGTACATTATATTTGAAAAAAGCAACTTTAAGACAGAAAATAGGTACAGATTTGTTCACAGCCACTGTACTATCCATGTTCGCTCTTCCCTTTCCATCTGTTCTCTCACACAGCTTGGCAGCTACCTGAAGGTTTGACAAGTGTCAGCCACTGTCCTGGTGTTGGGCTGCATTGACATCGTGGCTATTGCTGCCACCTCTGCTTTACTCTTGAAACATTCAGAAGCCAACTGCTTCCTGGGAGCCAGCGCAGCTCGCCCTTCGGAAGAGGTCTAGACTCGGGTGCTCAAACCCTGCTGTAGCACCTACTGTGTCTTCTGGCCAAATAACTTCCATTTCTACATCTGGAAAATTGGATAAAATCACACTATTTGCTAATTTTGATAAAATTATCAGTGTCTCCTAGAGACCAGAGTGGACAATTAAAACACATGAAATGCCTATCACAAAGAAAAGGTTGAGAGAGAGTAAAATTTAGAGGATGTTGGTGGTTTTTGCCTGGTGATTATTGCCTTTGCTTTCCATTAGTTTATTATCTATCTATCATCTATCTATCTACCTATCTATCTATTCATTTATTATTTTTCTATCCATTGCAAATTCTAATATTTGATGTATTCAGAACATGCAATTCTTGTTTGATTCCAGAATGTCAAATAAACAAATACTAGGTTCGCGTACTTCAGGCTTCATCTGGTTTTATTCAGTGTTGTTATTTTTGCTCACTTGTACCTCTGTGTGTCCTATTCCTCCTCTACCTTCTTGTAGATAAAATCTTAGACAGTATCCTTTAATCCCAACAAGCTTTTCATAATGTACATCTCTGCAGTGCTGAGGTCAGGTGCACTTTTAAGTTCTCAATAAAGACAAAAAATGCTTTTCCCCAAATGCTTTTATTGTACTGAAATCCCTTTGGCAGCCCTGTTCTCGCCTTGGCAAACCCGTGGAGAGCTCACTCGCTTCCCTCACATTCTATGGCTCTGTGAATGTGCAATGTGTGTGCAGAAAGCCTGTGAAGCCATTAGCCCTTTCCTTTCCCGAGGTTAACTCTCTCTTTGGCAGAGATACTTATCAATACACCTCATGGGCTTTTTCCATTATTCACCTCCTATCTTTATCAGTGTCTTCATGAATTTTTCATTGTGTCGTGAGGTTAAAATATTTAAAAATAGCCATTTAAACAACCCATAACCAAATATTGTTTACTTGTTTTAAAATACTTCCCCCTTCATTTTTATTACTACTTTTTTTGGAATTGTGATTTTAGAGTAGGAGGGAAGGGTGTCTACAGTAGCTGATTGCTTATTATTTGTCTACAACAGCTGAGAGACAAAAGCAACTCACTGTCCTTGAGAGGCAACTGCAATAGAAACGATCAGGCCAATCTGTCTATTTCAGAAGGGCACTCTGAGCAGCCTTCTTTACCGCCTGACACTGAGGTTTACTTTAGGAGTAGATGATAGTTGACCAAGGAAATATGGGCCCTCCATAAATACAAATATTGGGTTTTTCAAGCTAGAAACACTGGCCATGAAAAGGGAAGATGGACTCTTCGAGAATCTACAAGTTTTTCAATATTCCATATTTTGCAAGGTAAAGAGTGGTAAGAGAGCTCAGTCTGAAGCTACCTGAAGCCCATTGCCAGAATGGCTTAGATAAGTCTCCAACTTGAGAAGTCTGATATTTCTGGTAGTGGCGCTTCCTTCCCCATGATCTAAGATGAATATTAGTAACAGGTCTTCATCTTAGTGTTGTGAAGATGAAACATGCATTAGGCATTTTGAAGAGACTGAGCAAATAATATTGCATACTTAAGCATTTTCATGTCATCTAAAACATTTTTCAATTTAATGTGAGTTAGCTTTGTGTTAGATCAAATGTCCATGCCTTATCTTTATCCATCAAAAAAAAAATCATGTAAGGTATCCACTTTATATCTTTAAAACCGGGAAGTTCCAGAGAGATTTCTAATATTTCTTTTTTTACAAAAATTCACTTATTTATTTTTAGAGAGAGGGGAAAGGAAGGAGAGAGGGAGAGAAACATCAATGTATGGTTGCCTTTAGCATGCCCCCTACTGGGGACCTGGCCTGCAACCCAGGCATGTAGCCTGACTGGAAATTGAACCAGCAACCCTTTGGTTTATAGGATAGCACTCAATCCACTGAGCCACACCAGCCCAGGCAGATTTCTAATATATTTTCATGCAGATGATCATGTTCCCATTATCTATATGGAAAATAACTGAGGGGTTTAAAAAACCACTAGCTTATGAATTTTGATGGTGACTAAATGAGGTCATTTGTGACGTATTCATAATCTAATATTCCAGTACAGTGGTTCTCAAAGTCTGATCTCCGGACCATCAGTGTCTGCATGACTGGAAACTTGTTAGAAATACAAATTTTTAGAAAGTACTAGATCTGTAGAATCAGAAAACATGGTGGGGGAGCCAGCAATGAGTTTAACCAGCTCTTCTGATGCACCCTAAAGTTTGAGAATTCCTATTCTAGAGGACCAGTATTTCATCAGCTTTTATATCCTGAAGGTACTGTGAATACTGTTAAAAATAAAGATTCTAGCTATGCTCAAAATATATTAACCCTGATTCAAGGTACAAAATATGGATCTCGGGAAATTGACCAAGAAGGAGAAGCCGAGTAAACCTGATATAAGTGCTCCTTACACTTGTCTCGGTTAAACAGAATTGCTTAATGTTGAAGTTGTTCAACATTGTATCTATGAAAAGTGAAGACCTATTGTTTGTATTGTGTTTAAACTCAATTTCTCCATTCCAGGTTTCTGCAAACCAATTTATCCTGTCCCCAAAAGTATAGTTTTCAAATTATCACATGAATTTTTGCTGTGTGACTATAATGATCCACACAGAACATTCAAAGTTCTGCATAATATTCCTTAGGATGTACTTGCATGTGAAATGTTATTTTGCTATGTATAATCAACTTTACATTTATAATGTATTACATTAAATCAGTCTAGTTTTCTTGCATTCGTTAAAGATTCCTGTTCTTTTAAGAGTTGAAATCATATTTTTTAGACAAAGACAGAAATATTTGGTAATTCTGTTTTAGGTAGATTTCAAATTTGAGGTTAGTTTATGTAACTATGTTAATATCATCATTCTGTAGACCAAGGCTGAAAGAATAGTAAGGATTTGTTGGTTTATTACACAGGATGGCTGCAGTGATGGTATCACAAGTGCTTTTTAGTGTGGTAGCTGCCAGCAGAAATACAAGCTTTAACGAAGCTTTGCACAGGCTCTTGTCTCTCGCCGGGACTGGCCCTGTTATAAATAGCTCGGTCCTTGCCTCATCATCAGGCTCATATCAGGAATCAGCCTGAACTCCTCTAGCTTACTCAGAGACCTGCCCGACTTTATGGTTCATAATTTTATATTCATAGAGAGTGGATAATGCTTACTTAATGGTTTCATTTTTCTCCACTATTTTATATTACCAAATAGAGGTGTAATCTCTGGGTGGCTGAATTTTTGAGATATGGGCTTGCTGTGTGAGTAACTTGTCAAGCATAAATGGTATTATTCTACACCCTTACCCTCAGGAATACCTCAGCAGCTCTCTCTCTCCATCTCTCTTTCTCTCTCTCTCTTTCTTGTGTGTGTTTAGGAGAGAAGAGAAGAGAGGATAAATGAGCAAATAAGCAAGATTTGGGTAAGACATATATGGGTATATGAGTTATATATTGGATAGAGTTGTGTTGCAAACCTCCCTTAGATCAAAGTACTCAAAGTGTTCTGATGTATGTCTTTTCTCACGTCATGGTCTACTGTGAGTAGCGGTCTCCTGGGAGTCTGTTTGTGAATGGGTGACCTAAGGATCAGGGATTCTTCTCGACTGTGGATTCATTCTCCTAAAGTCATTCACTTGTGGCTACAGAAATAGGGTTGAAAGAGAGAGGGGAGGAAGGAGGGAGGGAAAGACAGAGAGAGAGAGAAATGAAATTTTAAGATTTATCCTTGGAACTGGGAGAGCTTCATTTTTCCTGTGTTTTATTGGCCAAAACTCATTGCAATGTTACAACCTCACTGCAGAACAGTCTGGCAAGTGCCCTCATGTGTGCTCCAAAACAGTCAGTAGAACTGGTGAGGATCCAGCCTGTCCCTTCTGGTCACCAGTGTCCTTTTTATTATTCCTCTCCTACAGAACACACTCAGCCTTTCCCAAAGCTGTCAACCTTTGAATTCTATCAGTAATGGTATTCATGCCAAAATCTGGGATATTTAAGTGATATTCACTTTTCTCATTTGGATCCAAATATTACTTCTTTCGGTCCCAAGACCTATTGTCAAAAAGATATGTTATTTGTATATTCTCCTCCCAGTAACCACTCAATTATTTAATGGTGAAACAAGAAGAACATAAACACAAAAGATTCTTATTTTGGAAGTAAAAGGAAAACAAAGGTTACTGTTCTGTAGCAGAGTAAAGTCGTGCCAGGCAGACTCTGTAAAAGCCCATGTCCTGGGCTAGGTAACCTTCTCCACTGGACCTTAGGTCACCTGCCTGTAGGAGCTCCCTTCTGAAATTATCCCTGTGTTCCTGATCAGGTCTCCTGCATGCTTCTCCACACCCGTTATTGCTCTTAGCTACATCTGAAGCAAGTTTTGGGAGCCTTACTTATTTTCATGGCAGGTTATGGGCCCAAGAATGATCTAAAGTATTTGTCAAAGCTCTTCTCTCAGCACATTCCTTTTCTTGATTCATTTTTTGGCATTCTTCATTTTCTTCAAAAACTTCATAGGTTTCTGATCTATTCTCTTTGTGTAACTTCCATGTGTCAGAAATCATGTCCAACATTCTCCAGTAGATAATTGTTCTCAAATCTAGTCTGTTTATTTCTTTGTGGTATCCATATCTTTCTGGAACTATTTGTGGTCAAGCTCTGCCACAAAAAATGATAAAAATAAATTTAAAATATGTGGACACTATCACTAAAAATTGAACAGAATGTTTTTTGACTTCTGAATAATTGACCAAAACACCTGCTTTCATGTGGCATTCTATTATCACTAAAAAACAAAATAAAACAAAAAGCCCACAAAAATATTACTCATTATTTTAACTCCATATTTTATCCAAGAATTCTGGGTGAGTCCTTGAGTATAATTCTTATTCCTACTGATACTTGGTTTAGCTGTGTTCTTCTCCACGGTCACTGCCACTTACAGTCTCCTGGATGTATCCCTCAATGCCCCTAAACCTCCTCTCCAAAATGAGCATGATAATGATACCCTGTCCACACTATCACTTTGAAGACTGAATTAAATAACGTTACATTTTCTCATCAGTGTACATTTGTTAGTACAGTCTCAGCATATGATAATGATTATTGTTGTTTTTACGTAATTGTCATCCATATTTTGGGTTTTACATAAAATAATATCCGTTGTATATTTCATACAACCAATGCTTATTGACCTGAATATAAAACAATAATTAAAACAACTTCAAAAACTCTGAGTTTTGTGACCACTCTATGAATAGTCCATAACAATTTGAGAAAATTCAGTTCTTATGTTAAGCATTGCTTTCCTTCACATGATCAGTTCTCAAATGTCCACAGATTAAATTAGTACTTATTTATTTATTTATTGAATAAACAGCATTTGGAATAGCAGGTGGCTTTAAGTTGCATGTATATTATTTCTTTGGGCCTTAGTGATATATTGTGAGTAGCAATATATTGTAAGAGCAATCATTATCTCTCTAAACAACATTTGGAATAGCAGGTGGCTTTAAGTTTCATATATATTATTTCTTTGGGCCTTAGTGATATACTGTGAGAGCAATCATTATCTCTGCAATGGTTGCTTCAGGGAAAAGACTGATTTATTCCAATAGTACAGGGAAGACATATGGCACATGGGCACAATGGCATAAACAGACACATGCAGGTGGTCATGACATCAGTACAACCAGTTAATACTGGAAACAGATTCTAAACACCAATCTGCTCTTGGGCTAAAAAAAGCACTACCCATATTACCATTATCAGTATGTTTTAAGTACATATTAACTAAATTGTATTCCTAAGTTATTGTTTTAGAATTATTATGCTGAATCAAGATATTAAATAATGCATTATGGTGAGCCTAGGTCTTAAAGTTTCATTGTACATGATGCTGGATCCATCGAATAATTCGAGTCTGGAAAATACCTTTTCATTTACTTGTTACTATGTACACATATTTCTTTCCTAGATAATATTTTGGATGTTGGATACCAATAACAAAATTTATTTGAAATGTGTTTTTACCCAAGATTAAAGATAAGCAGAGAATTTTAAAAGCAGCAAGAGAAAAAGACAGAGGTACCTACAAAGGAGTTCCCATAAGACTGTCAGCTGATTTTGCAAAAGAAACTTTGCAGGCAAGAAGTGGCTGGAAAGAAGTATTTGAAGTCTTGAAAGGCAAGGTTACTCTAACCAGCAAAACTATCATTTAGAATGGAAGGGCAGATAAAGTGCTTCCCAGACAAGGTCAAGTTAAAGGAGTTCATCATCGCCAAGCCCTTATTATATGAAACGTTAAAGGGGTCTACCTAAGGAAAAGAAGATCAAAACTATGAGCAATAAAATGACAACAAACTCACAACTATTAACAATAGAACCTAAACAAACAAACAAACAAACAAAAGACTACGCAAACAACTAGAACAGAAACAGAATCACAGAAATGGAGATCACATGGAGGGTTATCAGCAGGGAGGGTGAGAGGGAAAAATGAAGGAAAATGTACAGGGAATAAGAAGCATAATTAATAGGTACAAAATAGGGGGAAGTTAAGAATAGTATAAGAAATGGAGAAGCCAAAGAACTTATATGTGTGACCATGAACATGAACTAAGTAAGGGGGGAGGGGATGTTGGTAGGAGAAGGGGTGCAGGGCGGAGGGGGATAAAAGGGAGAAAGAAAATGGGACATCTGTAATAGCATAATCAATAAAATACACTTAAAATTTAAAAAATGTATTTTCTGGAATATATTTCTGGCTCTCATAAAGAAACATAGTTCCCACATAACACTTATAATTGCCAAATTTTCTGAGACTTTTGAGTGGAAATGTTGGCAGTGTCAGGATGTGACAGATCCCACAACTGGGATATACCGGGAGCTGTGGGTTACCACTCCTTCTCCCCCAAATAATTTCTCCGACAGCTTGCTCTTGTTTGTTAAATAAAGCAGGTCTTTTTCCTCTGACTTTCAAAGAATCAATGATTGTATAATTTAGTCATAATTGCTGATATAAGAACATGTTTCTTTTTCAATCACGACTTTTTCTTTTGGTTTCCTTAATTTTAGTAAGTCAAGACAAAATGTTTGTGCCCTAGAAAAGAAACAAAAGCAGCTCCAGCTTGAAAGTCATACCTTGAACAATCTACGGGAGTGGAGTTGGAAATCACACTCACATTTACTTTTGTGCTGCTGTTCTAACTTAATATTTAATCATAAACTAATTTCTGTAAATTAAATCTTCGTATGCAGAGGCCAGTATGTGTTGGATGGGGAAAGGATATAGCTACAGACTTCTTCAAGGTTAAGATAGAATTAGTACGCTGATATTTTCCCAGGTTTGCAATTTGATCTCAGTGAACTACTGCTATTATGACTTTGACACTATTACTTTACCAGCATAAAAATATCATACATTTTCTATTAAAAACGGCTGCTGCTTACTCATTTTCATCTTGCAAACTACACTGACATCAGGACAAAACATTCTGGAAACAAAGTTGCATTCTGCACTTCTTCATTCTCTGCTCTCAGCTCAATGTCCTCCTTGTGGTTTTCACACAGCCCACGCCACGCAAGACTGCTTGGAAGCGGGTCGCCACTCACCTCTATTTTGGAAATCCAGTGGCGATCTCCCTAGTCTCCTCTTCTCTTGGTCCCAGAAACATCTGGAACAAATAAGCCCCTGACTCTTCTGAAAGAATTCTCTGCGCTCAGTTTTTGAAAAGAATATTTTCTTTTATTTCTTCTCAGATGTTTTTTATCTTTCTCTACTCTTTATCCTCTGATATTGGAGTAAACCTGGACTCATTCCTGATCCAGGAATCCCTCTTCTCTTTATCCACAAATAGTTAAAAATGTAGGTTATAAAATCAGAATACATGAGTTTGAATCCTAGCTTCAGCAATTCCAATTATTATCTAATGTGACTTTAAGCATGTTATTTTGACTGTTGGTTGTTCAATTTATTGAAATGTACAATAAAATAGAAACAGTGTTTGTTTCTATTGTTTCTAATAACTTCAGTGAAGTTATTAGGATTAGATAAACTAATGTAAACATACTTCCATAGATAATATATGTGTATATAAATATGTGTAAATATAGATGTGTGAATATGTACACATTATATATGTAAGTAAATATATGTACATATGTATATGCATGTGTATCTGTACTTCTGTATCTATAAATGCTTCTACATCTAGTTCGAATCTCATTCCCTTTTTGGTTCAAATCCTTTAATAGAACTCATAATTAATTGAATAAATGAGTGGTTTGCATATAATAAATGCATGGAAAATATAAATGTAATGAATGATTAAATAAGCAAGATAAATTTTACACAATTTTATGTTTTTGTGAAATAAAAAATCAATGTTTTAAAATAAAGCATAATGTGGAGTTTTTTATTTTTATCAAAACTAGTACATTTGGATGAATTCGGTGAAATTAAATCCAATAAATATGCATGTATTTATATGTTTTCTTTATAAAAACACTATGACAAAACAAGGCATAGTGTCTGCTCTCAGGAAACTCAAATTCCAGTTTGGGTCACAGCACTTTCTCAAGACGAAAACAAACATGGACTTTATCATTTTCTGCCTTTTTTCTTTCATTTTCTCTACATTAAAGCAGGCATGGTAAACAAATGAAAATATGGAAATAATTTTAAGCAGTAAAAGAAGATGTGAAGGAAAATAGTAATTCACAACCATTAGGTACCCTTAGTTCTACATCTAAGTGTGATTGTAGATTGGCTTGTATCGGCCAGTTTGGGCTGCGATAACAAGATATCAGACTGGATCATTTAAACAATAGAGACTTTATTTTCTCATTGTTCTAGAGAGATAGAGGAGGGAGAGAGAGAGAGAGAGAGAGAGAGAGAGAGATTATCAGATAATCTCTCCCTTATAACCTCACCCTTAATTACCTTCTAGACCCTTTCTCCAAAAACAATCACTTTGTAGCATAGGGCTTCACTCTATGAATTTCAGTGGAGACAATTCAGTTCATAACATTCTCTATACACTCCCAATTGGCTACTGCACTAATTATCTATTAAATTACCCCTAAATCCAGCAGTGTAAACAACAAAAATCTCATTATACTGAGGTTTCTGTGGTACAGAAATTAGGAAGAGGCTTAGGTGGCTGTGGCTCAGAGTCTTTAATAAATGTGGAGACGAGACATCGGCGGTGCTGTGCTGTTCTGAAGTCTAGACTGGAGCACATGTTTATAATTTAAAACCATCACAATCACTTCACATAATTCCTAGCTCTAGAAATCTTTATGTTGTTAAAGAATTTCAATTTCATTGTAGATACATATCAGTGCTTAAAACTAAAGTTAGAATCTATAAGAAATGGATGAGTTAATCTATTTACTGTGAAATTCAGATAGGAGTTCCTCAGATGACTCAGCCACTATTAATAGAAATGATAGAAAAAGGGAGTGACAAGCATTTAATTACTATAACTGGAGGAGTCTGATTTTTACTAGTTCAATACCATTTGCATATTAGCAGACTAGAAGTATGATGATTATACTTTAATGTCATATATTAAATATTTCATTTTCACTGTTGGTATTGTTGAAAACAGGCATTGACCCTTACAAAGGAGATAGCCAGTATAATTGCTACAATTGTTTTCAATCTATGTTCATTGGCCCATATAGTATAATTTTCTGAGACTGTGAATATGTGCTTTGATTTTGGTCTTAAAGAGTAAGATATGGTACATTTGTGCCCTTTCATTTGAGAATAGTCAATAAATTGTTTTTTTCCTTTTAATCTGCTAAGCTATTTCAAGGACAGCAAAAAAGGCAACAGCTAAAGATGAGTTTTGATATTATCACTGAAAATGTTTCTTCAGATGTCAACAGATATTCAGAGACCAGGAAGACTTTAACCTTACACTATTGTATCTTGAATTATAATTGATTTTTAAAATGGTAATGTGGTTGGCACTGAATTTTTACAAAGTGTAGCATTGTAGTTTATGGCCTTGGTTAGAGAAGACGGTAGATCTGAGTCCCAGGGACTGGAGCAGGCCATTTAGCACTTTTGCCATTTGTTTTCCACAGTACAAAATGAGAAGTCAAGACTCATTTCTTTCTGAGGCCTCCCAAAGGTCTACTTCATTTTGAGGTAGAAAATATAAATTACCACTGACTTGATCGCAATGAAAATATCAATGAAAACAGTTGTAAAAGTTGCAAGTCTACTTCCTATATGACCATGCTAATTTAACATTTCTAAGACTTTTTAAAAATAAAATAAAGCTATCTGGGATTTAAATTTACATCAATATTAAAATTCCATGATAACATCAAGGAAACATAAAAACTAAGACAATCAAAGAAGTCATCTAGTAGGTATCTACTAAAAAAAATCAGGAATTATATAACACACTTTCTCTATAACATCTAGTATTATCATAGAAGTTCAGGGATATGGTGTTATAATAAATATTATTATCTAATAATTTCTGAGGAGTTGGTAATGATACCTTTCTAAAACATATTGTTACCAAAGAGATTAGTGCAAAATGTTTGAGTAAGCTGTGTTTAAGCCAGAGTGCTCAGACATTTATACATACCATCTCATTTAATAAGTTTATTCATCATATTACTAAGCTAAGACTGAATGTTATTAGTTTAGGTAAATTTTTGTTGCAGACAGAAGGTCAGGAGAGTTGACAGTAAGTACTTGCTATGTGACCTTAAACTGCTCATCTAACCTGGTTGACCATAATGCTCTCATCTTTGATATTGAAGGTTTGAGTGACTGATTTCTTTGTGTAGTGGAAAGTTATAAATTTAAGGTTAAACTTAATGATTATATAACATTAAGAAAGCTAATTAAATATATTAAGCTTTAATTTCATTAGCTGTGAAATGGGGGTAGTATGATGCATCTTTCAGGGTTGTTTTAAGGATTAAATGATACTGTACATTAACTATCTCACACAAGTGCAGCACACAGTAAGTACTTTATATATGAAACTGCATCCTTGTGTTCTCTTTGACCTCAATGTCCTCTTTTAAAAAATAATTTTTTCTAAATTTCTTACTAATAGGGCTAGCAATATTGGCATAATTACATTTCAGGTTGCTTTACTCAAATTAGCCTAGAGGGAATAAAATGATTGCTCTATCAGTGCACATTGTTAATAAGAGTAAATGAATTTTGTACCTGCATTTTTATGATAGTATTAAAAGTTCATGACTACAATTGTAGAAGTACAACTATTATATCATGTGATCCTATCACTTTGAAATCTCAGTACTTAGAGGAGATTTGAAATCATAATTATAGAGTGAGATGTAAGATGCAAAATTGTTATTGTGGTTAAGTAAATGCAAAATAATTTTCACTAAACCTGAAAAAGCCACTGTATTAAGGGAATACATTTGTTTTGTCAGTGGTACATCCCCTCTCCCTACTCCCTTGTCCAGGACCTTAGGCTAGCTTCCTGATGACTGATGCAATGGACCTGTGGCCACAGAGGCAAACTCTAGAAACTCCACTCAGATGGAAATTGATGCCTGAATCCGTGCCATATGAATTTTTACCAGAGGGACCAAATACACAAAATGAAATGTCACACTTTTCACAGTCTGTTCCTCCGCTCTGAACTCTGTCAATGGCAAACCCAATGCATTTCAGACTGAAAGACCTTTGGTAAGTGACAAAATGCAAAGATTGATTTTATTCATGGAAAACACAAAATGGCATGAAAGTTAAGGCAGATTAAATATAATTACGTTAGTTCACTTAGGTGGCGAGATGCTCTAGTTTCTGAAGGATGTCGAAGTTCTTTCAAGGAACTGAAGTAGAGCCCCTTGCCAGTTTAATTTATGGGCTTTAATATTCAAGGTGCGCTCCTGGCTCCACGGCTCACCTTCTGCTGACAAAGCTGCCCAGCTGGCCATCTTCGCCTCTGTAGTCCAGGTGCTTCTATTCTGGATCAGTGAAGTGCTCACAGGACCACCTGCTATGTGCACAGTAGCATTTTAATTTTAATATTGAACACAAAACAAGTGACCTCTATTAGATGGTTTTACCCTCCATATCGTTCTCATGTCTGTGTATTGCTATTTAGGCACATCTAATGCCCACGTTGCAGCAATGACGTGCCAGTTTAAGTTGTAGAGAGAAATGAAAAACTGCTTCTAGTAGGGCTTGCCTTGAAAACTCCCTTCTGAAATGCTGTTATTGATCAAACACACGTCCCAGTTGGTCTTGGACACCTCAGTTCAACTCTGTTGTCACAGCAAAATTATGGAAAACTCCCTCTTTAATCCCCCAAATTACCTGATTTAGATAATAAATTATGTTTATTTATAATCTCCTTAACAATGATGTTAAATACCCAATGCTTCTTAAGACACCACTCTTTTCTACTTTTAAGCACTAAATTCAGAGTTGGGTAAAGAAACTCAGGTATGGCTAAAAAAAGTAAGTTAGTAGATGCTGGGACAGGCAGGGGCTGAAAGAAGTTGGTTGACACTTACGGCCGAAAAGGTAAGTGTTAAAGCAAGCGGAGGTGAAGGAATAAAACGACTACGTGAGGAGCTCCTGTTAGCAGTAAGTAGGCTTGTTGTCAGAAGAGCCTATCGAGTGACATAGGAACAGGGCTGAAACAGGAAGTTAGAGGCCTAAAGGAATATGGACCCCAACCAATTAGGCTGAATGAGTAGCAAACCAACAGGAGAATTTGTCAGGTACAACACTTTAAAGAGTTATTTTGGTGAGAAAAACTATGAACAATTCTTGTCAGCAACAGAAGCAGTGAATGTGGGTTCTAGGACAAGACTTTCAGTATTACTTGTAGCTCCTTGTCGAAGGTATCTTGGACTTCCCATGTAAAAATTACATCTCTGTGGTAGGGATAAATAAGGGGTCATGTTTCAGCCATCTACCAATTTTCATTTTCCTGATTTGAAGCTCACTCAGCAACTTTCCTTGTTTCCCTTAGAGGAGCACACCATTTATATGTCTCAGAACAAATCAGTAAATTAGCATTCTGGCAAATACATATAAAAGATCAGACCGGTTCAGCTTCTTACAAACTTAGTCAATGTAAAGACATTTATAATTTCAAGCCACAGTGAGGCGTGAGCACTACCCAGTAAGCAAACACCATCACCGCGTCCTCTTTGTGGTTAAACATGGATGCCACACTGGGGAAAATTTCATTTTATGATTTTCTTTATCGCTTTTAGAAAAACAATTGCTTATCCACTAATGTGAAGTTAATGTGAAGATGCTGGGCGTAGTGAATATATTTCCAAGTGTACGTGTTAAAATGCTGGTACTTAAAAAATACTACATGAGCATTCAAAGCCATAGAGTGTCAATAATAAGGGAGAAAGGGAGTAGAACATAGGTTTTCCAAATTCTCATTCATTGCTCAGTTTATTAGCACACACCTTTTAAAACTGCAGATTCAGTCATGGGGAAAATGCCAACTTTTTTCAGAAGAGCCATAAAAGTGCTGAAGGGCACTAGTCATGATTTCATTTAAAGAAATGCATTGACTCTGTCCTGGTATTTACAGGGCAGTCAGAGCCCATTAACCTGAGATGACATTATTTTTGGTTGACATTAAACATTCTAGGCCTGTTTTAGATAACATCTAAATCCTAGCATTAGTTTAACAATTGACTACATCTTTCCATCAATGACTGATTTTCCCCCATTTTTGAGAACTCTTACATTTGACCTGTTTTTATTTTTATTTTTTGCAAAGGTAGTCATTCATACAACAAAAAAATTCAAAAGGAGTGAAAAAGAATTCAAGTTTTCTCCTCTCTTTAGGCCCCACAGCGGGGCCTAATGTTTTCTCCAGAACTGTCCACTCCTACCAGTTTCTTGTATATTTCTCTTTCCAACTTGCTGTTTGAAGTACACACAAGTACACATGCAAAATTTTATTATTTTTACATAGAAAGATATTATACTAACTACTCTATGCCTTGCTCTAAAAAAAATCCCCGTATAGCTTAGCATTCCTTTTTATATCGGCTAAATGGAAGTGTCATAATCTTTTCAGTGACGCATACCACTTCATTGGATGTGTGAGGATAATTAATTTGAAGTAGCCCCAGTTAATGAACATACATATTATTTCCAATGCTACTCTCAATTTCATTGTACATCTGTTATTTTAATCAGATGTGAGAAAGCTAAATAATAAGGAATAGAGTATCTGGGTAAAAGGATATATGAATTAAAAAATGTCGTAGATGTGGTCAGATTGTGACAGATGCTAGTTCATTTACATTTCCTCCAAGTGTCTGCAGTGGTGTAAGAAAACGCCTCTTTCCCCCGGCTTTGCCCACAGGGTGTAGAATCAAACCTTTAGTTTCTTTGTCCATATCCTAAGTGAAAACTACAAATCTATTTGTAGTTAAAATGTATAAATATTTCTTTCCCTGGAAGAAGACAATGCTAGTGGCTTCAACATCCATGCCCCTCTTGTCAGTAACGGAGAGACGGTTTTTAACCTTTCCGGTAGGTACGCGTCCAACTTCTTACAGAAGGGATAGGTTTTGGTGTGTCACTGATTCTTCTCTTCAGTCATGACTGACACTTGTACAAGATGCGGGGATAGACCAGCCACATTAGATCAGAGATAGAAGTTACATCTTTAGGGAGACCAGGCAACAATAGCACGCCTGGCTATTTACACAGTCAGCTATTTTTATTTTGATTTGTTTACAGAGGCTTCATCTGTATCTGAACTAATATAGATAAATTATATAAGGTTGTTGGTAGTTTTCTTATTGATTTGTAGGTGCTGTTATATACAAACAATTAAAAAACAATAATTATACACAATTCCCCTCTCCAGTTTAGTGTTTGACATTATTATTACTATTATTTCGCTAATGTGAAGGTTTTGTGTTTGTGCAGTCAAATTTGTCCTAAAATTTCAGTTTATGAAATAAAAGTTTTGAAATCATTTTTTGGAATATTTTTCTCATGGAATGCTTATTTTAATTGCTTTGCAAGCATATATTTATAAAAATGTCGTGTTGACACTTTCATTATACACAAAGATCGATGCAAAATTTATTACAGACCTAAAGGTATCAGAAGAAATCATAGAAAATAACTTTTGATAAAAAAGTGTCTAAGTTTTAAATAAGAAATTAAAACTGCTAACTTGAGGTTTTAAAAAAAGATAAATTAGGTATCATTAAAAGAAAAAAAAAACATTAGTTTATTAGATAAAGTGGGTAAAAAAGGCAAAGCACAGACCAGGAGAAGATATTTGCATAGTTTTAGAAAAGTATTTTTATTCATAATATCTAAAATCAATAAGATAAAGACAGACAACCCAACAGATAAATGGGCAGAAGACATGAAGTCACTTCACAAAAGAGGAAGAAAGGTCTAGTCGAGGAACACGTATAAAGGACCCACAGAGGT
>PVJI01006051.1:0-90348 GCA_004026765.1 Micronycteris hirsuta | reverse complement strand
TCTGCACAGTTCCAAGTCCCTGTGGGGCTCCCCAACGAACTCTCCTGTGAGGCCGGGAGTGCCTCCCACTGCCTCCTCAACCCCCACAGGTGTATTCAATTGGTGGTTTGAGGCTTTATTTCCCTGCGTTGGTGGGCCCTGCGGTTGGTTCTCCTCCCCAGCCTTTCTTCCCAGTTTATCTCCCCGTGAATGAGGGACCGCCCAGTCCACCAGTCTCAGGCCCGGTTTCTCTGAGCGCACCCCCTGCGTTTTGGCCAGGCGCGCCCGCCACAGGCCTCTCTGGGCAGCTGGCGCGTTGCCGGTACCACTCCACAAACTGCGTCTTGCCGAGCACTCTCCACCCTGCTCCGCCCTGCTTACTGGTCTGGATGAACGTGTCTTCTTTAACTCCTTGGTTGTTGGACTTCCACTCAGTTCAGTTTTCTGTCAGATCTGGCTGTTTTTGTTTTTTAAATTGTTCCTTTCCCTCTTTTGGTTGTGTGAGGAGGCACAGTGTGTCTACGTACGCCTCCATCTTGGCCGGAAGTCCCCATAAGTACATATTTCTTATAGCTCCCTTACAGGGTCTTCTTTAATGTCTTTGCATAGACTTTTATTGTTTTTTTAACTATTTTTTTATTTATTTTTAGAGCGAGGAGAAGGGAGAGAGAGAGGGAGAGAAACATCAATGTGTGGTTGCCTTTTGTGTGCTCCCCACTGGGGACTGGTCCACAATCCAGGGTTGTGCCCTGACTGGGAATCAAACCAGTGACCCTTTGGTTCACAGGCTGGCACTCAGTCCACTGAGCCACACCAGCCAGCACTATTGATTTTTTCCATATAGTTCCTGTATATCTGTGGTTCGATTTTATTCCTAGGTACCTGATAGCTTTAGTTGCTCTTGTGGCTTTCCTTGTGCACTTGTCTTCAGTCCTAAGGCTTTCTCCCAATTGATAGGTAACGCTCTCAGTAAGAGTGAATAAGAGTGTCTATTTTCTGCCCCAGCTGGTGTGGCTTCTGCTCTAGTGTGGGGGCGTACTAGAGGCAACCACACATTGACGTTTCTCTCCTTCTCTTTCTCACTTCCTTCCCCTCTCTCTAAAATAAAATACAATCTTTTAAAATAAAGAGTGTCTATTTTCTCACATCCTTATGAATGCTGGATAGTTTCAATCTTTTAATTGCCTCCAATCTGATAAAAATTAATAGTTGCACATTAATTTTAGTTTCCTTGATGACTTATGAAGTTGAACTTTTCCTTTTATTGGCCACTTTCTTCTGTTAGTTTCCATTACCCATTTTTCTAGTGGGTTTTTTCTTACCAATCTCTAGGAGAATTTCACTTTTTGTGAATATTAATGTTTTGTTTGTTATATATATTGCAAATAATTTCTCCAGCCTGCTTTGCGTAACTTCGTTGGTGGTACCATTAACTAAAGTAGAGACTAGATGCAGGGGTGTGAAACTCATTTTCACCAGGGGCCACATCAGCCTCGTGGTTGCCTTCAAAGTGCTGAATGTAATTTCAACTCCTTAACTGTTAAGGAGTAGTTACATTTATATAGACCTAAAATTATTTCAGCCCTTTGAAGGCAACTGTGAGACTGATGTGGCCCCCAGTGAAAATAAGTTTGACACCCCTGGACTAGAGGAAGAGCAACAATGCAGGAGAAAATTATAGAAGGGATAAGAGCTTTAGACATTTAGAGATACTCAGGTAGATATGACGTAACAAAATTCGGTGGAGAGATGATATTAATGGAGGATTGATTGATAGGCTGTAATCAGTTTCTTGGCTCCATGGATAGTACTAATACACCAGAAAACTGCATATTTGAATTAGTTTTATTCAGTTCACACATTCTTGATGAAATTATTTTCACTGAATTTTAGTGTTTGTGCCTGCTGTCTTTGCCAAGGGAAATAAGCATATTCTATAGTTATATTTTGGTGTGATTCTCCCCATATCCCTTATATGAAGTTGCGTGTGAGAAATCTCTGTGAGGCCATGTGCTAGATTTTCTAAAGCAGTAGTAATTACTACCTGGC
The DNA here is from genome assembly GCA_004026765.1 of Micronycteris hirsuta. NCBI lineage: Eukaryota > Metazoa > Chordata > Mammalia > Chiroptera > Phyllostomidae > Micronycteris > Micronycteris hirsuta. The sequence goes on along the minus strand of PVJI01006051.1, from coordinate 88,320 downwards.
AGCCTTGTTCTGTTAAAAAAACTCAAGACTTATGTTGGCTGTAAAGTTTGTTTTTTAACCTTACATATTTTTAACACATTGCGTACCGCATACAAATCTCTAAGACATACGCCAGGGACCACACGTTTTTGGGCAAACTTGAAGATGAAGACTATTCAAATGACCAAAATACAATGTAACTGCAATGCTTTATGGGTTCGTGCAATTATATAGTTTTTTGTAGATTGACCTGCACGATTTCCACCAGTGAGATCACTTCATTCGATGTGGACAAGACAGTGTGTTGACATCTAAGGTCCATAACAGATGGCGCACGAAACACGAGAAAACTCGTGAGCGGTCCTTAAGTTGTTAAGAAGATTTTATTTATTTTTAGAGATAGGGGTAAGGAAGGGAGAAAGAGAGAGAGAAACATGATGTATGAGAGAAACAGCAGTCGGTTGCCTCTCTCACACCCCCTCCTGGGGACCTGGCCCACAATCCAGGCATGTGCCCTGACTGGGAATTGAACCTGCAACCTTTTGGTCTGCAGGCCAGCGTTCAGTCCACTGAGCCACACCAGAAAGGGCAACCTTACATCTTGACTTCCAAATCTGATTTTACCATTTTATTTTTTAAAGCTAATTTAAAACCTTAGAGAGGGGTAAGAATATAAATAAAGTAAAAGAATTGTCAGCAGTCAATGAAGGGCAATCTTGATTTCTGGCACCAGACAGAGGGCCTTGCACGATGTTGAGTGAATGTCCTTGTCAAAGAACTGGATGTCAAATGTCTCCAAAAATGGAAAGGCAGAAGGGTTTTTGATGATGTACTTCAGTGATTTATCCTGACAAAAAGAAACAACAAACCCATGTTCCTAATTTCTTGCTGTTGTTGAAACTATAGGTTGCAAACCATACTGGGTACATCAAAGTTGACTGGCAACGTGTAGAGAAGGACATGAAGAGAGCCAAGGAACAGCTGAAGATCCGTAAGAGCAACCACTTACCTACAGAGGTGAAAAGCAAAGCTGAGGAGGTGAGACTGGTTTTGTTTACATGAAGTGTGTGAAGAGTGCAGACAATTTTGTATGTATAAAAATGGGGCTAGACATACCTACTTGCCAGCTTTGGAAAGAACAGCTTCACCTCAGGGACATTTTTAAAAGTTGGGTAATTGCCTGGCTAGTGTAGCTCAGTGCATTGAGCGCAGGCTGTGAACCAAAGGGTCACCGGTTCGATTCCCAGTCAGGGCACATGCCTGGGTTGCAGGCCAGGTCCTCAGTGGGGGCCACCTGAGAGTAACCATACATTGATGTTTCTCTCCCTCTCTTTCTCCCTCCCTTCCCCTCTCTCTAAAAATAAATAAAAATCTTTAAAATAAAAAAAGATGCATTTTGCTGCTGCTTTATTGCCTTTAGAAACATGTCAAATGTCCCAAAGACATAAAAGTGCCCTGAACTTGAGCGAAATAAAGCAGCATCAAGGTTCCTGGCACCTTTTATAGCCTGGAGCAATGGGGTTCTGGATTCACAGAGAAAAGGGGAGGGATTTTTGATTTAAGGGTAGATTGAAATAGGCCTTATTCTTGAGGCATTCACACTCCAGTAGCAGTGAAAGGAGGAAGTCATGTAATCAGAATAGTTGTTAATTGGTGAACTTTGGTTAAACATGGCAGATTAAACACATGCATTTATCGGTGCTTCCTTCTGAAATATATACAAAAATAAAATCAATTAAACCCACAAGGACCAAGAGAACAGGAGAGAAATACCAGTAGACAACAAAGGCCAGCAAATTTTGGGGAGTTGGAAAGCAGATGAGTGGTAAATGACTTAGCAGACTAGAAAAATACTGAGCAGAACTCCACATTGCCAAGTACATGATGACAGTTTCTATGGTGGCGAATGGTTGGCTAAAGGTGGTCCTTTACCCAGAGTGGAAAGTGGCATTTTTCAGGGCCCAGGATCACAGATAGTCCCTCCCCTTCCTTCCCTTCTTCCATCCATGTTCCTCAAGCTCAGGTTATGAAAGTTATACATTTCTCATTTTGCCAAAACTTTGTTATTCAAACAGTTACAAAAGTAAAAGATGATTGTTGAAAATATCTTTAATGATAAGGTTAATGTTTGATTAGAACCAACTGTTGACTCACAGAGGGAACTTGTTATAAATGAACCAAAATGTTTGGAATTGGTTTATTCCACAAATTTCTGTATTTCTTTTCTCTTTAAAACATATTTCTTTATTTTTTAGAGAGAGGGGAGGGAGGGAGAGAGGGAGAGAAACATTGATCCATTGCCTCCTGCATGTACCCTGATCGGGGACTGAACCCCCAAACCAGGCATATACCCTGACTGGGAATTGAACCAGCGACCTTTTGCTTTGCAGAACATTGCCCAAAAAACTGAGCCACACCTGCCAGGGCAGATTTCTATATTCCTATTCATGGCCTGGCACTGTCACATGCCTCAGGGACTGTGGCTGGTTCCCCCCTCAGAGCCCATGGTCTTACTTGGGAAGTAGAGAATGAAAGCTATAAATTCAGTTTTTAGCTACAACAGTGACTTCAGTGAGAACAGTTTTACTGAGGTGGCAGAGTTGAAAGTCCAGCTGTAGCAATTTGAAGAATGAGTAGGAAGTAAGAAATGAAAGCAATTATTTCAGCAAGTTATATGATTTTTTTCTATTCCCCTTGATGGCAGACGGGAAAGACAATGCCTCATGTAGGGAAATGTGAGGTCCAGTTGAGTCAGGGGAAGTGAAAGTGGCACAAGAAGATTTAGGCTCAGTAGGAGTGAGGAGGCTAGAGGTTCCCAGGAGGATGGAGTAGAGAGTGGAAATGGTCAGGGGAAAGTCAGGATGTGAATGGCTTTAAATGGTTGGATGATGAGATCATTGTACTTCAGTTGAAGAAGTGATTACTCTAGAGTACTGGATGTGTTGTCCCTATGAGCATTTTCTAAGGTGGTGGTTGTACTTGGAAGAAAGTTCTCTCTGAAATGAAGATTATAGAGTAGGGATGTGGGAGCCAAAGGGTGCCGAGTATATTCTCTGAGTTTCAGATGAGTGGGAATTTTTACAGGAGTTTGGAGGTTTTGGGAATTTGAGAAAATAAGGACTTCTCCTGTAATCGTCTTCTGATGTGAAGTATGAGAATAAGAATTCAGAGCATCTACTTGAGATGAGGTCTCATAGGGGGATGGGTGGATAGGTGGACAGATGAATGAATAGGATGAATATATGGAGAAATTTGGAGGAGAGACTTCAGAGTGAGTAGCCCCCACTGGAGAGGAGGGATAGAAAATGGAAGGAGTGGAACTGGAAATTGTGAATTGTCTCTGTAACCAGTTTATTGAATGCAGCTTTACTTTTTTCCCGTAACTGCCCCCGTGAACTTTGTCTTTTCCTGCGCCTGCATGAACTTTTGGGTATATTTCTTAGCTCTATCACTAAAGAGGGAATCCGTTGAGTTGCCTTTCACTTCTCCTCATCCCCCATATGGCCAATTACCTGGTTATACAAAGTCCTGTCCCCAAAAACAGCACTTGAATTTGATCACTGTGTACTAGCAGCTCTGCTACCACCTTGATCCAAAGACCTATCATTTCACCTCCTTATCTGTCCTGCTTCCTGTTGGGCTCCCCACAGCAGCCAGGGGTCATTGTCACATGTTAGTCTGTTCATGCTTGTATTGCCCTGTGGCTAAAGTACAAACAACAGGTGAGGGGATCGACATTGTCCGGATTACATAGATAATAGAGATGATTTCTAATACTAATCATATCCTTAGTAAAATAGCCCATTGTGCTATCTTCTGTTCATAGGTGGTGTCATTTGTGAAGAAGAACGTTCTAGTGACTGGTGGATTTTTCGGAGGCTTTCTGCTTGGCATGGCATCCTAAGGAGGACGACTCATTGTTCCTGCTTTTTCCAATTAGCAGCCTCTTCACTCCATCATAGGACATCGAGTCTCCTCTCCCTCCTCCTCTTCTCCTGTGCCTTCCTCCCTGCTGCAGCACGTCTGAACGGCTTCTGTAGGCGTCTGTTGGTACAAACTGATACGGCCCCACTGTGAGCCTCGTGACAACAAGGGAAGAGACAATAGACATTAACTCTCCTCCCAGAACACTCCCCATTTGACTAATCTGTAGGTCAGCAAGAATTTTCCTTTCCCCCTACGTAAGATGCTTACTAGAACATACTGCAGGGTGACTCACCATTGAGGACGAGTGGATCCTCAAAGGTTGTCGCAAACGATTTGGAAAAGGCATAACAAGCACATAGATACCATATTATGTGCTGCATGGAAAGGAACTGAATACATTTGCCTTTAAGAATGAAAGATTTTGGTATCTTGGTGTGTACTTTCTTTTTTAGTTGGTTTCAGATTATAGAAAAAGAGATATTTATACCTGATAAATTATCCTGACAAAATAGTGGCACAAGCACTATAATTGAAAAATTATGAATATAGAATGAACTTGTGCTAAAGGTATGTCTCCTGAACAGAAGATACTGTGTTTGGTGGGAAAATCTTTAGGGAAATCAACCAATAGGTACATCGTTGGATAGTCAGACTTAATCATTCAGGGGCATTAAGATATTATCCAGGAGGTGGAGGTTTCCACCATACAGGATAATGCTCATGACTATTCCCAAAGGGTTTATTTTATGGTAAAAGAAGTGACTCTAGGTGGGAGAAGGAAGCTCTTGGATTTTTATTTCATAAAAAAGATTTTAAGCTTTGAAATACAAAGTATTCTTTACTTCTTGTCAAAACATTGGATGGTCATAGCTCCTCTGCCAATTCCATTTCTTTATCCAGTTAGCATTAAACACATAACATTTGAACCAGAGTTTTAAAGAGATAGCATTTTATGTTTTCAGAATTGAGAATGGTGGCAATAGCACATGTAAAATAAATTATTTACATTGTGAATTGTAATCTGTCTCATGATGACTCTGACTCTTGGGCTTAATTCTTTAAAATGAAAGTTTATAGAAACACATACACTTAGAATCTTAGCACATTTTGCTGTAACGGCCTGATATGACATCTGCAACCCTATCTAGAATATATGCTTCTAGAGGGCAAGGCTTGTGTGTTCACCATTATATCTATCAGGCCTAGCACTTAATGGGTACTCACTATTTGTTGAATGTATGAATAATGACCTCATACAAAGGTATCTGGAAAAGGGACTGATGCAAAAAATTGAGACTGAATTATGAGAATGCAGAAAATTTGGAATTTGTAAACTTGCAGGTGATCTCTTGCCAGCTCAAGGCCTTCCTTTTAAAATGTTTGCCTTTTAACCTAGCTTGGGAATGATGTATTGAATGTGGACATTATAGCTACCAGTGGATTTGTGGAACTTTTTTAGAATTCATGCATTTGCATTTTTCTCATTACATTACAGTAGTACTTTAAGGTAGCATAAGCTATTGAATTGTCCCCAACAATACTATGAGCCTCTTTGTTGCATATTTTTATACAAGAGCTTAATTTTTTTTCACATTTTATTATGGAAACTTTCAAACATAAACAAAAATAGAGAAAACATGCCCAGCTGGTGTAGCTCAGTGGATTGAGCGCAGGCTGGGAACCAGAGGGTCCCGGTTCGATTCCCAGTCGGGGCACATGCCTGGGTTGCGGGCCAGGTCCCCAGTGAGGGCCATGTGAGAGGCAACCATACATTGCTCTTTCTCTCTCCCTTCTCTTCTCTCTGAAAATAAATAAATAAAATCTTAAAAAAAAGAATACTTAAAAAAAAAGAGAAAACAGCACAGTGATCCCCTATGTATCCACCACCCACCTACAATGATAATCAAATTATAGCTTATTTTATCAATTATTTTGAATACCAAATGTGTCATTTTATCATATTTAGTATGTCTAAAAGATAACTCTTTAAAAATCATAAATGTAATAACGTATTATCGTACCAAAACCCATTACTTCTTTAATGTCATCAAATATCTAGTCAGTGTTCAACATTTTCTTTATCTTAAGTTTTACATTTGTTTGAATCAAAATCCATATAAGGTTCACACTGAATTTGGATATGTCTCAAGTATCTTTTTTATAGGTTCTTTTTATTTTGACTTCCATTATATTTATTGAAGACACTGATTTATTGGTTCCCTAGTTCCCCACATTCTGCTTCTGCTGCCTGGGTGCCTGCGTCATGCCACATGTGGCCATCAAGGCTGACGCCATTTGATGACCCTACACACGTGACTCACCCAGACCAATGGAATGGTGACTAAAACCTAACTAAAGTGCCCTGTGCACCTTTGGGTTGCATGTGGGGGAAGAGTGGCCACTGAATGCTTCTCCAGTAAGGTGTGGGTTGCCTTGCGTCCATCTATTTTTTCTGTGATTATTGGTGATGACAACAAAGATTAGCAGGTTGGTCTAAGCTGCTTTGAGTGAGTTGTTATAGTAGATAATAGGCTGAAATAAGATTAATAGGTCCTTCCTAAAGTTTATTCCCAGCTGTCTGTCTGCTTCTGGGACCCTGAGGGGCATGGTTGAGGTTTCCATGTTGGCCTCATCCTGCTGCTATTAGAATGGCCTTGAATTCTGCTCACTTGTGGCTGTGCAGAGCTGGTGCTGAGGTTGAACAGTGGCAGTGCTCTGGCACACTGGGTTTCAGCTGACTGAACTTCCAGTGAAGTAGGCTCAGGCTTTAGGAGAGCCTCTAAAATGAGGCCGGATTGCCAGCAGCTTTGCTTCAGGTGGTGAAGTGGGAAATAAGATTTCTCTCAACAGAAGAGCTCCCATCCCTTCATGCATAAACAAGATACCAGGGCCAGGCTACTGCAGCCATAAATTCACTGTTTTCATTTGACTAGTGAGGCACGTATTTTTCTCCAGTACCCAATTTTTCTCCAGAGTCCAGTAATGTGCTAGGCGTCCTTTTGAGTGGCGGGGGTGGGGTGGGGTGAAGAAACAGCAGTTTTTCTTTGACTAATTGAGGGATTCAGTGTACTCTTCAAGGTTCCAACCCAGCAACTTCGTTTTGAACATGTTCAGAGTTCCATCGCCCCCTGCTGGCAGGGACGTGGTAACGCTGCACTCAGGGCTTCTTTAGCTTGACCCCGTTTGGGAGAATCTCCTCTGGCACAAAACACATCCATGCATCCACACCTGGTGGCTGCAACCCCTATGAGGCTGTTCTTCCCTTTGGCTTCTCACACCACGGCGTCCTTGCCACTCTGGGCCACCCTTTGACCCAGCGTCCCTACTGCGATGGAACCAGATAGGGTGGGGATTTGGGGCCGGGTGCAGTAGAGCTATAATGCTTGACTCCCTTCTCCCCAAAGTTCTTCCTGATGCCAGGGGAGAGGGAGCCAGGGGCGTTTTCGTTTTACATGGCTGAGTTGAGGTTCCACAAATACTCCAATGTTTTCAGTCTCCTTAAGGAGAGACTCCTCATTGGTTCCATAGTTTGAGTTCCCGGGATTCCTGCCTGACCATCCCTATTGTAATGATTGTCCCTGCCATTGTGATAACATACTAATAACATTTTGCTCCTGCGCTGTCTTTGCTTCAACCTCTCACCACTGAGCCTAGGACGTTTAGCTGTTGCAGGACTGGTGGGGGCGGGGCTTGACTTCCCACGTGGCCTAGCACTTGGGTGAAAACCCTCCCTACTGGACCTGGGCAGTTACCCATCCCATGTATGCTGGCAGAAGACAGAAGGTGATTACAGTTTGAGGATGGTATTATTATTACTATTATTATTAGGTTTCAAATGTTTTACTATATAATAAAATTAGCTAACATAATTCTCACATGTGCATTTGTTCACTTCACTTACCAGGGATAGAAGAAAGGATTGGATTATTCATATTCATGCTCTCTCTCTCTTTCTCCCTCCCTCACCCACCCCTACCTTTATCCACCCTCTCTTTCCTCTTCCCTCCCTCTCTCCTTTATTAATTTTTTTTGAAGGAATGAATCTTACATAATTATAGGTAACAAACTCTTTGGGAGGGTTCTTGTGGTGTTGAAATGCAGTCACTGTGTAGTTAACTATTATAAGAATATTTTCACCATCATCCTTTCGTTTGGCATTTGCCAGAAAGATGGACATGACTAATGGTTGAGTTCTTATTTAAAATCTCTACGTTTGTATAGTTTGGGAAAATACAATAAATCTCTGGTTGAAAAAAGTGGTATATGGGGTGGATCTGAAATTTCTGAGTATCGTTAATTTTCATGATGATCTCGGTGTCTTCTCTGAAGGAAACTCACTTAAGGTCAGTTTTAGACCCTGTAGGGAAAATTAAGACTGCTGCCCCCTCTGCTTCCTCCACCAACTTATCAGTTTGTTTCTTTGTCGTGAAGTCCAGGTCTGGGGCCTTCTTAATCACTTCTAAAATTAGTGAGATCTCTTGGAGAATTGGGCAGAAAATATATCTGGATCTGATTTTCCAGAAATCATATGGTGTGGCTTATATCTCTGATGTTTGATTCTTAAGGAATGATGAATTTTAAGATCAGTATTTTTCTAAAGAGAACTGTTTCACTTTTTTCTATTTTATATAAAACATAAGTCAGCTTATGACTCATGCAAACTACCTTTCTGAATTTGAGATGCTAAGAAATATCATTAGGATTATTGAGAGCAGTGGTTCTTGTCCTTGCTTGCACATGGGAGTCAACCTGTGGAATTTTGAATACTGACACCTGGCTGTCATCCTAGAGACTCTTGATTCACTGGGCTGGGGTACCATTAAGACAGTCTGAGTTTTTAATATGCCTTAGATGTTTCTAATGAGTAGCCAAGGTTGAGAATCACTGAAATACAGAGTTGGAAGCTAGTGCTAATAAAATTATACTTCTGCTGTTAAGTGATTGCTTAACTGGCCCTTTAAAGCCTTTTAAGTGCCATGCAACTCCAGATGCTGAACATAAGTGTAATATTCCAGTTTATTAAATGTTACAGGAATAATATGGAGTGCATGCTGGGAAGAGCATTGTCACACTGTAGCATAATGTCAGCAGGGGCTTTTGTTATCAGTTGATGCCAAAGCTATTAGGTGAAAGGTTGTGGTATATTCATAGAGCACCAACATAACACCTCGCATATTATCCATTACAAAGGGAAAATTACCTTTCCAGACAAAAGGTCTATCACTCTGTACTTAACCAAGTGATTAAACTTATTGTCACTAAAAACCTACTTACAAGCTTTTTCATCACTAAAATGCAGATGAGATCATAGTTCTTACCTTCTCAGTTCTTCCATGAAGACTGAGATTCAGTACTAATTATGGTCCCTAACACATAAAAACAATCACTAAATGTTAACCTTTTCTGATAACTACTTTTCTGTATGTCATAATAGCTAAGAAGAGTAAGACTTAAATCAATGCCTGCCAATAAATGTTGACTTAAACCGAGACAGGACTGAATTTAAAGATAGGAAGGAATGATTGATTTGAAGCTTTAAAAGTCCTAAATAAAGTAATATACCTTAGGAAAAAATGTGAAACAGTCTGAAATTTGAGTAGATAACTCAATTTTGTAATAAAGCACAGGAAAGCAATCTATTTGATCATGTGCTTCCTAATGTAAATCCTAGCAGCACTATCAATTGATCACTTTATTTTCCCTTTTTTAACCCTCTCCTGAGGGCATGCTTATTGCTTTTAGAGAGAGGAAGAGAGACAGATATGCCAGGGAAACATCAATTGGTTGCCTTTTATATGTGCCCGGCCAGGCACTGAATCGGCAACCTAGGCATGTGCCCTGACCAGGAATCGAACCCACAACCTTTTGGTTTACTGGATGACACACCAACCGAGCCACACTGGCCAACGCATCAACTGATAATTTTACATGTGATTTAGATTTGTATATGATAGTTTTAAAATACTTTATTAAATTGTTTCACTAACACAAGAGTTCATTTAAATGATTTCATGAGCTTGTAGCACTGTTAGCCTGGTATGTGGAACAAACATCTCTAAGGCACCATTTCTCCAAGTCTCTGGAGAACATTCACTCCAAGAGATGCTGTCTGCAAAGTGGCTTTGCTGGGTACACTTTGGAAAGTACTGCATACAATAATCCTCAAAGAATCATAACTCATATTAGCATATGAATAGCTCCGAAATCTTGCAGGAAAGAAACCTATTTTCTTCTGTCTAACCTAGCATTCTCCAGACTAATCTAATTCTAAACACTTTTTTCCCGTCATAGTAATTCCTAGAAACACTTTGGGGAATGCTGTTTTAAAGAACTGTTGGTCTCAAATAATAATGGTATTTGAACATTAGCGACTATCTCAGTCCATTCATAGCAATGTAGACTTTTTCTAGTGTGCTGGAAGAGGCAAGGAAGGATCTATCCTGTCATGGCCTGAATGTTTGTGTACTCCAAAATTCATGTTGAAATACTACTTGCCAATGTGATGGCATTTGGATGTGAGACCTTTGGCAGGTGACTAATTCACAGGGGTGGAGCCCTCATGAAGGGTTAGTACCCTTATAAGAGACACCACAGAACTCCTTTGCCCCTTCCACCATGTGAGGACATAGTGAGAAAGGCACCACTTACGAACCATGAAGTAGGCTTTCACCAGACACTGAATCTGTGGTGCCTCGGCTTTGGACTTTCAGCTGTAAGAACTGTGAGAAATAAAGGCCTCGTCTGTGGTAGTTTGTTACAGCAGCTTGAACGGACTAAGACCAGACCCTGTCAGAATTTGTTTCTGCTCTTGCTTAGGAAGTCATCTGTTTCTTTTTTTGGTGAGGGGCAAAGAGAAAAGCAAATGGCCTGCTTGATACTGTCACTCCCCACCCCACCCCTCATCCACTACATGAAGTCACTGACAACTGTCAACAGGCTTCCTTTGGCAACCTTCTATTAACTCTAGCATCTGCTGTAATAGGTTTTCATTTTAATGATATAAAGATAGATAAACCACCTAAGAATTCTAATTCTGTTGCTGCCTGCCTGACTTCCAATAAAGTTCTCTTGATAAATTAGGGGTCATTAAACATTACAATAATTTCTATGCCTTTCCTACTACACATTGAATAAGTATGACATGATGGCAGTGCAAAAGCAGAAATGTTCTTACTTGCATTTGGGAAAACACTTTGCTCTAAATTATTGGAAGTACAACAGGTGTTGGGTTGGGTTAGAGAAACCTTTGAATTTAGCACCTAATCTATGGAAGGTGTCACGATTGTGACACTGGAGGACTGAGTGTTTTCACCTGACACCTTATTTCATTAAATTATTGGCCACTGGTGATTGAACTTAAACTTCTCCAGGCCCTCTCCCCTCCACAAAAGTTGGGGGGTGGGCGTGGGGGTGGGGACTAAAAGCTCCAACCCCCTAATCATATGGTGGGTTCCCCTGGCAACCAGCCCCCATCCATGGGTTACCTAGTGTCTTTCCTTATTAAAAGTCACTTCATTAATGTAACAAAAGACACATTTATCACTCATTTATCAATCATTTAGGAAATTCCAAATGGTTAGGAGCTCTGCCTGGAATGAAGACAAAAACCAAAAATGTATTTCTTGTAAGTGACACTGTCACAAGTACCAAACCAAAAGTTTTTCACTTAATAGGTTTATTTTCACAGGTCAGTTTTATTACATTCTACATATTTAATATATTTCTATCTGTTCTTCATAGATAGCATATTTATTAACTTTTATAGTTGACTTTTTCCTTTGATAGTTGCTGCTACCTGGCCTGAAGAATAGGAGGATAAGCAAAACTCGCTTGGTGGAAACATGGTGCAGCATTTAACTTCTCCGTAGAACTTTACTGTGATGTGGGCTTCGGTTTCAGCTTTTCTACCTCTTCTTTGTCATATCCTGAACAGACGAGGGATCTTCCCTTGGGATAGCGAGCACAACACTTACGAAGTTCTTGGATGACAGCCTGACACTTAGAGTCCCTGAAGTTGTTGGCTGAAAAACAGACAGGCAGACCCTAGTCATGATCTCATAGGAATAAGGCACAGGGAGTTTTAGATCATTGCTTCCCACTCCTTTTCACATTATTGTATGTACAGATCTGGAAGAAAGAGGATCTATCAAAGTCCACTGAGTTCTTTCTGACTTAGAGACCAGTCAACAAGTTAATTAGGAAGAAAAGTGTGATTTACAAAGTGGTCAAAAAGTATTTTTCTATATAATTTTGTTTTCTTTAAGGCGGAGTTAATAGCTTATGTACCTTTTTCTAGGGCAGTTTTTTTTTTAGCCTCCCCCCTTTTGGTTAACTCCTTTATGATTTGGTGAATCAGAAAAATGCCCATACCATGCATGTTACTTTGCACACAGTTTAATGTGGCTGGTAGACCCTTCCCTACCAAGTCTATGCATCAGAGGTTTGAAAACTGCAGCCTCAGGGACAACCCCTTTTTACAGCTGTGAGCTAACAACGGTGTTTTACATTTAAAAGGTTGTAATCTCTCTCTTTCTCTGTGTCTCTCTCCAACAAAGACCTCTTGGACTCTAAAGCCTAAAATATTTTCTGTTTGGCCCTTTACAGAAAACATTTGCAGACCCCCTACTATATATACATAGATTCTAAGTCAAGGAGGAATTGACCTGAGTCTCTCCATACTAAAATGGGGAGCATGTGAGTTAGTCTGTGTTAGGAAGGACTATTGTGACTAAAAAGAGAGTATAGCAGGGTGGTTGAGTCCAGGCTTGGAGCCAGATCAATGGGATTCAAATCCTCACTGTAACCCTTACTAGTTGTGTGACCCCAAGCAAATTATTTAACTTCTGTGTCAATTTACTCATCTGTAAAATGGGGAGTCACAGTTAATATCTATCTCATGGATGAAATGATTAAATGACTTAATATGTTTAAAGCCCTTTTGGCTGTGCTTGTCATCCAGGGAATGCTTAATGCCAACTCTTAGTCCTTCCAGCCCTGTAGCAAGAGGTATAACTACTCTCACTTGATTTTTATTCTCCTTTAACCATGGGTTGCTAATTCAAAGCAGTTATGAATTTATTTGGGAGAAGAAATTAATTGTGAAAAAGATTTTTGGGTTTTCTTAAATTTGGAGAAAGGGATGAATAAAATGGCGTTATTATACATTAACGCTTTAGATTAAAAGATTAAAACAAAAGATTTTAAATAAAATATTGCTTCATAAAATGAAAAGTTCAAGCATGGAAGTTAAAAGTCAAAGGAAATATACAAACAAGGGTTCCTTTGGTGCTGAGTCTTTGGGGGAACTCAACATTTTTCCTTCCACCTTTCTATATTTTCATGGGTATCCATCTCTATTACTCTAATAATGGGAAAATTATTTTAAAAGTCAGTTTTCAAATTCAGATAGTCTGGAAGCTTTTTCTATTTATTCTGCCAATAATCATTCACTGACTGAAAAAAATGGAGTCCTCTGGCATTTAGTCAAACATATTGGCTGATTTAAAACCAAATGGGCAAATCATATCAAATATACTTTAGCTGAAATTCACTTTTGCTTTTAAGACAGTTGCTAGACTTCTGATCAAGATGGAGGTGTAGGAAAATACACCTTGCCTCTTCGCACAGCTACAGAAAAAAACTACGACTAGATTACAAAACAAGTATTACCCAGAAATGTCAGAAAATCGAGCTGTATGGAAGTCCAACAACCAAGGATTTAAAGAAGCCACATTCATCCAGATGAGTAGGAGGGGCAGTGACGTGGAGACACACAGAGAGGCACAGAGAGGCGCGGAGATGTGGAACAAGCAGTCCCACATATATGTATGGTGAATAAAAATTGGGAGGGATACCCCAGGCGAGAGAAATCCCAACCGCAGGCCAGACCACCCAGCCCAGGGTTCCAGTGCCAGAAAGTTAAGTCCCCATAACTTCCAGCTGTAAAGTCCAGTGGGGATTGGGGCAGCAGAAGAAACCGTGGGACTCACAGGAGACTCCTCTTAAAGGGCCGGCAACTGTCTTAGGACTTATGTAGACTCATTCCCTCTGGGCTTTAGCACTGGGGCAACAGCTGGAAGGGGACCAGTGACATACGGGGAAAAAGTGAAGTGACTGGCATCAGGGCAAGTGCTGGGAGTAAGCTTGCTCCTGGGAAAAATTCCAGAGGCAAGGCAGCAACATTGTCCTGTCTCCGAGCCCTCCCCGACACAGAGCCACAGAGCAGTGTAACAGTTACCCTGCCTTGGCGATTACCTAAGGCTCCACCCCATTCAATTTTCAGGTGCATTTTTCTACAATAGGCCACGCTACTAAGACAGGGAGTCAAAGCAGCTCTGCCTAATACACAGAAACAAACACAGGGAGGCTGCCAAGATGAGGAGACAAAGAAATATGGCCCAAATGAAAGAACAGAACAAAACTCCAGAAAAAGAACTAAACAAAATGGCGATAAGCAATTCATCAGATGCACAGTTCAAAACACTGGTTACCAGGATGTTCCAGGAACTCACTGGATACTTCAACAGCATAAAAAAGACCCAGGCAGAAATGAAGGTTACATTAAGTAAAATAAAGAAAAATCTACAAGGAACCAACAGTGAAGGAGATGAAGCCGAGAATCAAATCAATGATTTGGAATATAAGGAAGATAAAAAAGCATTCAATTACAACAGCAAGAAGAAAAAAGAATTTAAAAAAATGAGGACAGGATAAGGAGCTTCTGGGTTACTTTCAAGTGTACCAACATCTGAATCACAGGGGTGCCATAAGGAGAAGAGGAAGAGCAAGAAATTGAAAACTTATTTGAAAAAATAATGAACGAAAACTTCCCTAATTTGGTGAAGGAAATAAGACACACAAGTCCAGGAAGTACAGCAAGTCCCAAACAAAATGGACCACACCAAGACACATCAAAATTAAAATGCCAAAGAATAAAGAGAGAATCTTAAAAGCAGCAAGAGAAAAGCTGATAGTTACCTACAAAGGAGTCCCCATAAGACTGTCAGCTGATTTCTCCAAATAAACTTTGCAGATTAGAAGGGGGACTGGCCAGAGCATTCAAAGTGAAGAAAAGGAAGGACCTACATCCAAGATTACTCTATCCAGCAAAGCTGTCATTTAGAATGGAGGGGCAGATAAAGTGCTTCACAGAGAAGATAATACTAAAGGAATTCATCATCACCAAACCATTATTATATAAAATGTTAAAAGGAATTATATAAGAAAAAGATGATGAAAACTATGGACATTAAAATGGCAATTAATTTACAACTATCAACAATAGAATCTAAAAGACAAAGTAAGTGAACAAGCAGAACAGAACAGAATCATAGGTATGGAGATCATTTGGAGGGTTATTAGTTGGGACTGGGAAGGGAAGAGACTGGGGGAAAGGTGCAGGGATTAAGAAGTACAAATAGGTTGTTACAAAATAGACAGGGGGATGTTAAGAACATTATAGGAAATGGAGTAGCCAAAGAACTTATATGCATGACCCATGGGCATGAACTAAAGAGGAGACTGCTAGAGGGAATCGGTGTCCTCGGTGGAGAGAAGCAAAGGGGGAAATCGGGACAACTGTTACAGCATAGTCAATAAAACATATTTTTACAAAAGACTTAGTTGCTGACTTTGGCAGCTTGAATTGCAATTGTATTTTCAACACCCTCCTTCTAGCCCAACTGCTTTTAAAAAGTGAACTGTCAGCCACAGATAAGTATAACCAACCCATTTTAAAACAAGTCTTTTTTTTAAACTGAAGAAGATACAAATAAGTGAAAGCATAAACTGAGTTCATGGACAGGAAAAATTAACATCATCAAAATGTCCATACTACCTAAAGCAATCTATAGATTCAATGAAATGTCTATTAAAATACCAATGGCATATTTCACAGAACTAGAACAATTATTTCAAAAATTTATATGGAACCTCAAAGACTCTAAATAGTCACAGCAATCTTGAGAAAAAAGAACAAAGTTGGGGGAATCATGCTACCTGATATCAAAGTAGACTACAAAACCATAGTAATCAAAACAGCATGGTACTGGCATAAAAAGACATATAGATCAATGGATCAGAATAGAGAGCTCAGAAATAAACTCACAATTTTCGAGTCAATTAATATTTGATAAAGAAGGCAATAACATGGAATGGGGTAAAGATAGTCTAGTCAATAAATGATGTTGGGAAAATTGGATACATGCAAAAAAAATGAAACTAGACCAACTTCTTACACCATACACAAGAATAAACTCAAAATGGATTAAAGACTTAGACTCGAAACCATAAAAATCCTTGAAGAAAACATAGGCAGTAAAATCTTAGACATTTCTTATAGCAATATTTTTTTCTGATATAGTGCCATGGGCAAGGGAAACCAAAGAAAAATAAACAAATGGGACTATATCAAACTAAAAAGTTTTTGCACAGCAAAGGAAACCACCAACAAAATGAAGACAACCTACTGAACGGGAGAACATAATTGCCAATGATGTATCTGATAAGGGGTTAATATCCAAAATTTATAAAGAAGTTACCAAAAAATTCAATTAACAAATGGACAAAGGACCTCAACAGACACTTCTCCAAAGAGAACACAGAGATGGGCCATAGACTTATGAAAAAATGCTCAACGTCATGATTCGTCAGAGAAATGCAAATTAAAACCATGCTGAGATATCACCTAACACCTGTTAGAATGGTTATCACCAATAAATCAACAAGTAACAAGTGCGGGTGATGATGTGGGGAAAAGGGAACCCTTGTGCACACTGTTCGTGGGAATGAAGGCTGCTGCAGCCACTGTGGAAAGCAGTATGGAGTTACCTCAAAAAATTAAAAATGGAACTGCCTTAAGACTATACTTTCAGGGACCATTTCTATAGTTTGTTAAAAATGGAACTGCTTTATGACCCAATGATTCCACTTCTGGGAATATATCCAAAGAAACCTGAAAAACTAATTTGCAAGAATATATGCACCCCTGTGTTCACTGCAGCATTATTTATAATAGCAAGATTTGGAAGCAGCCCAAGTGCCCATCAGTAGATGAGTAGATAAAAAAGCTATGGTACATTTACACAGTGGAATACTAGTTGGCCATAAAAAAGAAGGAAATCTTACCCTTTGCAATAGGATGGATAGACCTGGAGAGCATTATGCTAAGTGAAATAAGCCAGCAGAGAAAGACAAATATCCTATAATTTCACTTATCTGTGGAATCTAATGAAGAAAATGAACTATCAAGCAAAACAGAGACCCATAGAGCAGTCTGACAGCTGTTGGGGGCAGTGAAGGAATTAAGCAAAAAGAAAAAAAAAGAGAAAAAACTCATGGACACACAACTGTGTGGGGATTGCCGGAGCAGGGGTGGGTGCGGTGAGGTAGGGGAGGGTATAGGAGGGATAAATGGTGATGAAGGAGATCTGACTTGGGGTGGTGACCACACAATACAGTGTACAAATGATCTGTTGTGGAATTATGCACCTGAAACCTGTATAATTTTGTTAACTAGTGTCATTCGAATAAATTCAATAAAAAGGAAAAAAAACTAGTTCTTTTTTTTTTAAAGGACTTTGCTCAGCTTAGTAATTCTCAACTCTGGCTGCACATCAAAATCACCTGCTTAGCTTCTTAAGACAGATTCCTGCCTAGACCCCAGCAACAGGCAGCTTGATTTCATTGTTCTAGGCAAGTTTTTATAGCTCTCCATGAGGTTCTACTATACACCCAGGACTGCAAGCTCCAAGCTTAGATCATACCACTTTTTATTTTCTGCATCTTTGATTATACATTGAGGAAGATCTTCAGGCTAAATTAATTACAGAAATATATTTTGAGAGGAGTTAATATAGTTTGCTGATAAAAAGAACAACTGGTCTCTTTAGTTAGTTCACAGATAAAGGGGAAAATATTTTAAAAGCATTGAACATGGTACCTTGTAAACATTTCTGTATTTCACAGGCTTGTTTCTGGCACGGATCCTTCTGCAGCATATCCAGAAAACTAAAATAAGAAAAATGATTTTTATTTTGTCTTTTATTCATAAAGACTTTATAGCCCCTCTAGAAGGAATTTTCTTCAGAGACAAGCAGTATGTACTTCCAATTGCTGGAAGACAATCACACTGAAAAATACTCTTCCCATTCATAGGATGAATCAACTGTATTTTTATAATATCCATTTCATTTGATTCGGAAGATATAAGTAGCTTTACATGGAAATAAAAACCCTTGAATTTAATGAACTCATTTTTAAGATTGTAAACCAATATTGGGCTAGAGGAGCAACACCGCTGCCTGAAGTGCCTGCCCACTGCCCGACTGTCATTCACAAAAACACCCTTGGTAAATTATCAAGTTCCTGGAGCCTTTTTTCTTATCATTTGTGTGTAAACTGGGGATCTTACCTACCTCAAAGCATTGATGGAAATATTAAATGTGATAAAGTATACAAAGTGCATAGAATAGTGTCTGGAAGGCAGTAAGGACTCGCTACATGGTAGCTATTGTTCCCAAGATTTTTAAAAAGTAAAACTAAGGTTTTTACATATAAACTGTTATAGCTATTTTAACGCAGTAAATTATTTATCAGGCAGTAAATGCTTTCCTAGGAAGCAGCAATATTTGGCCCTGAGAAAGGTGCTAGTTAAGCAGCTAACGTGTTTTTTTGGAGCTCTTACAGAAAAGACTATTTAAAATATCTGTAACCAGAGAATGAACTTAAGTGCCCATGATTTTGATCAGCAACTTCTAATAATTTGAAGACACAATTTCAGAAAGAAAAAAGGCCCAGGAGCCTTTGTAGCTGATTTCATTAATGCAAATGACCTCTTTCCCCCGCCCTCAGATCCCCCTAAGTTCTCAGTAGATCCAAGTTAGGCCAGTACTGGGATGGGAAACACTGGAGCAAAACCTAGAATATTTACAGGATGGGAGAAGGAAAGGCAGGTGAATTGCTACAGGGCAAATAAGCGACCAATAGATGTTGATGCTGCTAGAAGCTGCTCTCTTCTCTCTAAATCAGTACCAAGTCCTTGGTGATCAGATCATCTGTTCTGTAGCAGGTGCTGACTTTTGTGGGATTCATCAGATCCCAGTTCCAGCTGATGATGTCCATTAAAGGTTCTATGGCAACTTCCAATGGAGTCAATTTCAAGTTACGTAGCCTGACTAAGTGCTTTTGTTGACTTGCTTTCTGCCTGCGTAACCCTCTCTCTGTAGTTCCACTTGAGGTGTTCTTCATGACCCTTCCTAAACTTCTGTGTTCTTGAGCAGTTTTTCAACCCACTCCCTCCCCCAGGCCCACAGGTGGGTGCACTGCAGTGGTGGATGAAGTGATTGCCGTATATTGAACAGATCAGAGGAGCATATCTTCCTAGAATTCCAGCACCTAGAAGAAAAATAGATCATTAAAATCACCACAACCAAATAGACTTAAAAAGACGAAGGTGAGACAGTGGAGAAACAAACATACATACCAGGTTAATCATCAGGCAAAAGCTTAAGCAACAGCTCCTCTACTCCCCTGACCTGTCAGAAAAAGAAAAGTTTATAGAGTACTCTGTTGTAAGAGTCCCAATACAATGAAAAATGATTAAGCAACATGTGTACCATTAAATGATGCTGGATCTGCCACAAGCGGGAGTTGTTATCCATGTAGCGCTCCCCAGGGTAGAGTTGCCACATGAGAGGTAGCTGGGAGGTAAGAAGGTGACTTGGCCTAGCTGCGTCACCTAAGGGAACCTGAACTTGCTGGACCCGTGCCCTTAGGAAACTCGTCCCCTAATGGAAAAAAATGATCAAAAATAAAACCAAAGACTTTAGGATATTGAGGCTAGTTAAAAACCAAGTTTCTTGAAAGCAAAATCAATAAAGAAATAAGCAAAATGTAAACAGTTACCTCTTCCACGACGGCCACCCACGTGCGCTGGTATTCGTCGCGGTAGATACCCTCTTGGTGAACCCAGAGGTGATCGGGTGGAGCCCCCACATCCTCTCCTGCCATTCTGGGCTTTGAGTTCCAATTCTAGCCCTGCTTTTCTCCACCTAAGCCTGCAGCACCCGCGCACAGGACACAGGTGTGACTTTTTGGGTTTGAATGAACTCACCAGTGAGCAAGGTGACCTGGTACTAGCAACCACCAACCAGTACCAAACCTCATATATGTCTACTTGAACAGCCTAAATAGAACCAAGGACATCTGAAGCTCCCTGCAAGACACTGAAGTGACAACTCAAGCAGAGACTTGGGTTGTCTACAAAGCACTCGAGGATTCGGTTAGATAAGGAGTTCTATGGAAATGTAGGACTACGAGCGGGGACTCCCCCAAAACCAGAATTATCTTCTGGAGGATGGGCCCCCTGTAGTACAGGCTTCCCCCACTACGAGAGTGTTCTAGGAACCCATCTGTATCAATATACCGGCTGGCCTTGTTGGGAGAGGCTGCGTTTAGCTTCAGTGATTTTTTTTGAAGACAGTGCATTTGCCCATTTCATGATGGATGATTGACAAGCGCACTGTGCTGAGTGTTCAGCATTTTTTGACCAAAAATGGCATGACCCCCATGCCCCACCCTCCCTAATCACTCAATCTTGCCCTGAGCAAATTTTTTGTGTTTCCCTGGATGAAAAAAGTCTTCAAAGGGAAATGTTTTGCCGATGTTGAAGAAGTGAAACAAAAAACAGCAGAAGCACTAAAAAGCATCAAAATCAACGAGTTCAAAAACTGTTTTGAGCAGTGGAAAAAATGTCTTGATAGGTGTATAGGTGTATAGCATCAAATGGAGAGTACTTTGAAGGTGACTGAAGTTTAAACATGTAAGAATAAATAGACAATTCTTTTATAAATAAATTATGTTTTTTGGGGGGCCCCCTCATAGCAGCACAGGAAGCTGGCAGTGATCTCAAGTATGTATTCACAAAGCAGTATCTTATGAAATATAGTCAGCAACAGAATATGCACAGGAGTGTGTCTAAGGGCACACTTATTTGGCAGGAATGCAGTATAACAGGTACATGGATGCCATATTCCCCATGTAAAAGCAGTTTCCATTTTAAAAGGTTAAGATTGTGGAAGCTGAATCATGTACATGGCTTTCTAAATTGAAATTAAAGTCTGTGTTTTCATATTAGGGAAAATATTTAAGGTAGCTTCATAGAATTTTTGAGCTGCGAGAGACTATGGGGATCATGGTGATTTGGAGCTGAGTGAGAGAAAATGATAGTTATCCATCTAGGTACTTGTTTCATTTTAATAATGCTTCAGGATGTCACAGAAGCCCATTTTCCATACTAGTGTGAGTTTAAATTCTGGTTTTCCAAGTCAAAAGGCCAGAAAAGTCCCTCTGCCCTTTGAGAGGTATAGAGGAAACTCACCTCCTGGGCACGCTTTTTACATAAGGCAGACTAGGCTCTAAACCCACAATGATCCTCTGCCCAACACCCTGAATCTCATTTCAGGGCCTTACAATAACTTCACCTGTATTTTGCACTTTGTACAGCATGGTTTTCACTGTGTTTCTTCTACTTTTGGCAGAGCACAGAGATACACCACTGGGGGATCTACCCCCCTAAAATAAAGGGCTCCTATTTCCATTAGGTAGTCATTAGGTGGGAAAGGAAGTGCAGCACAGCTTGGGAAGTTGTTAAACTCTCAAGTGAGACTGTCAAGAGTAAATGTGATGCCAGAACACAGTATGATGCAGCCCAGGACAAAGTTAGCCAGAAAGAATTGAGTTAAACCAAGCCCCTTTTTCAAAGACAACAATCTGAGTCTGATATTTTCCCTCTAAAAACTGTTAGTTTATCTTCCTTTAAAAGGAAAGCAGAACATATCTTTTATAGATTAAAAAAATAGTCTGACTTTAGCGAATAATTTAAGAACATCACAGTTGTTTTGCCCATTGATCGTACCCTGATTCTGAGCCCATCGTAAGCTCCCACCTTATAGGGCTCTCTCACTTAAAATTTCCCATATTATATCACTCCCCCATTTCAAATCCATCTAAAGTGAAGCCCCTTCTCCTTTAATAAATTGTTTTCTCTCAATGGCAACACCACCCCTCCTGATCCTGCAGAAATTTACAAGTTCTCCTGGACTTCTTCACCAGCTTCAGTTGCTACATCCCATCTGCCGCCAATTCCAGGAAGCACCACTACCACCATATTTGAGATAAACTTTCTCCCAAATACCAGGCTCATTTTTAGCTCCATATTCTTTCTCTTGCTTTCCACTTGCCTAAAATGCCTCCTCAGGCCTCTCTACTTCAGTACTATTAAGTATGGCAGAGTGCAGGTGCCTGCCTTCTCTACAAAAACTTCTTGCCTCTGTGGCTATTATAGCATTTATGTCTAAACTAAAGCTCATATTTTGGCATCTAATTATAAATTGCATTGCATATTTGCTTTGCTTATTTCAGAAGTACTGTCTCTCCCCAAATACAGTATTATCAGCTCTTCAATAGCAGGAATGATACACTACTGGGCACCTCAAATCTCAAATACTAGTCAAATAATATTCCTGCAAGTGGGTGGATATATATGGTGAGTAGAGAGGGGAAACAGATGAAGGCCATATATACTTGAGTAGAGACTGAATCTCTAGGTGTGAGCATTATATAGCTATATATATATTTTTCAAAGCTATTTTTTCCACTTAGCAGACACAATTGTTTCACCTCTCCTCCCCAGATTTTTGGGAAGGAGTGATACAAACAAAACACCAGTGCTAATGTCAAAATAAAATATATTAAAATCTGGATTTCAAGTACAAAAGAAATAAGTATGACTACTTTAAAAAAAAAAAGGTAGAAACCAAGTGTTGCAGATTTCAGGGCCATCTCAACTTCACAGATATGTCCTAGCAACTGTATCATTATAAAATATTCTTAGAAGAAAGGCAGCATGGTGTGCTGCTGTGATCCAAAAGCCAATATGCTGGGCATCAGCAGGATGAACCTGGGAACAAATGCCAGCACATGACCTTGGAGTTGTGTAGGCTCCCACTCAGAGATAGCATGAAGGCCCAGTAAAAGGCAACTGTAGTGATAAAGGGACTGAGAAGCTGTGGTATGAACATAAACTAACATTCTTAGTGGAGAAACACAAAGGCTGAGTGAGAGGGATTGAGATCAAAGCCCATGAAATTACAAGTTGCATAAATGTGATTCTTGGAATACTTGCCCCTAACTTTTTCCTTGGTCAAATAAGTTTGGGAATCTTGTAGAGTCATAAAGCACATTGACATAGTAAAAGCTCTGGCAAGTTATACAAAAAAGAAACTTTATTTTGTTTAACATTTCCCAAATTCATTTGACTAGAGAACATTTCTCTGCATGTGACACTTGCTCACAAAATTCAGGACCCCTTGAACTAGGATGGATCTCATAAAACCTCAAAATAAACTGAAGTACAAGGTGCAATATAATACACAGAACATAAACTTGTTCCACTCAACTCAAGGAATACTATCACCTGCAAATTCCAATGGATTTTAAAAAGTGTTTTTATATAGCTTTATCATCCATGAAGACACTAAAAGAGATTGTCCCCATGGGGGTCACCTCGATGCCACAGAGACCACACTGGCCTAGAGAGACTATTTCTTAGTAAGGCATTTTGTAAATTATATTTAAAATGGATGATATACAACATAGAAGGCATCCTTAGGTACTAATCTGAATAAGATCATTACTTTTCCTTTACAGAATGAATTATTTTGTCTTTTTTAAAGGATAATTTAATTTCCAGGTGTTTTTAAAGTTTTAAACATTAATCAGTTGAATACACTTATTTCATTTGAAGTCAACTAATGAACTCACCCAATTATAATGGGTGAGGTTACCAAGAACAAAGGCCCTGGAGTCAGCCTGGCCTGTTTGGTATAAATGCTCATTTTGCCACTCACTAGCTTTGTGACCTCAGACAAGTTAACCTTTCTACACCTCAGTTTTCTGAGGGGTAAAATGGGAATTAAAGAACATATTGATCACATAGTCACACTTATTTAGCACTTCTTAAGTTTTATATAGAGATACTTTTAATCTTCATAATCACCTGATTATTTTCTCCACTTAAAGATGAGGACAGTACGCCCTGGCTGGTGTAGCTCAGTGGATTGAGTGCGGGCTGGGAACCAGAGGGTCCCGGTTCGATTCCCAGTTGGGGCACATGCCTGGGTTGCAGGCCAGGTCCCCAGTGAGGGCCATGTGAGAGGCAACCATACATTGCTGTTTCTCTCCCTCTCTGTCTCCCTCCCTCCCCCTCTCTCTAAAACTAAATTAAAATCTTAAAAAAAAATAAAATCATATCTCCTTCTTTACAAAAAAAAAAAAAAAGATGAGGACAGTAAGGCACGAAGTTGCAGAGCCTGATTCCAATTGGGGCAGTTATATGTAAAAGGTATATAAATGCTTAGTAGATTGTCTAACCCATAATAAGTTTGCCATAAATGTTACTAGTTTTTTTCTATTCCAATTAAACATTTAGGGTTGTAAAATGCAGATATTAGCATTATAAAATTTAGAGAATGTCATTCTAGATTATGAGATGAAAATCAACAAATGTGGTTTCCTTTTCAAAAGTGATTAAAAACAATTTATAAACTCAAAATATCCCATGACTAAACATAATAACAGCCATTCTTGCCCCATCAGGGCAAAGCATACTAGCCACAAACAATAATTGAGAATAGTATGTGGTGCAAAATAGAAACTTAAGAGAATATGTAGATGGATCCAATGTAATTGCAAACTTAACATTTCTCCCAAGCTTCAATATCAACATTTATCGTGGAAAGATGTGCCACGTGATCCTTAAGCATTTGGCAAAAATGGAGGTTACTGGAATGCATACCAAATAGTTCTACTGTATGAGGGCCTTATCTGTATGGAAACTTGTGTTGGAACTGATTTGGGAGAAAAGAGCAAAGCATCAACACCGCTTCAGGTAGCACCTTGGGAATGTTCCCTTTCCAGTACTTCCAGGTCTGCCTGGCTTCAAAACTACACAGGGAAAATAAGATCAAAGAAAGCATAAACACGGATGGCCTGTGGAGGCGGGAAGGCATATATTTTTCTTTGATTTAGAATCGTTCCTAAAACCCACGCGCAATTCCTAAACTTCGGAGTTAAAAGATCTGTACTTTCAACCCATGGCACATTAGACATACGTCAAAAGAAAATCACTTTTACCTATAATTTCACCATGTCTGAGCATCAAGACAAGGAGAGCTGAGAAAGGTGGGTAGCTACTATGATACATCCGACCTTCAATCAAGACTGAAGTCCCCCCATTCCCCTTCCCCGTAACAAATACTTAAAAGCTTTTGTAGAAAGTAGAAGCAGCCCAGCTTAACAATGATACTTTTTCAGATAGAGTATAGCACTTTCTGCAAGAGGTTACTCACATGAATATAATGTTTCTTGGGCTAATTAATCCGCCTCGAGATCAGAGAGGCTAAAACTTCCAGGTCCCCACCTCGGGCCAATCAAGCTGGTATCAGGGCCGAGGTCACCCGAACCGAAGTTACGAGGCAAGTGCCGGCAACCAGAAGAGGTCCAGGGAGAGTGGTACAAAATTCAGGGGCCGTAACTTGGAAACAAAACAAAATAAAACCTTAACTATCCTAGGACTAAATTTCGAAGAGCTCCCACTAGCTCAAGGGGCAGGTGCGCGCGACGATGCTACCTCAGTTCTGCACCCAGAGCGTGTAGGCCGCGTAATGCGCTCCTCAGCGGGCGGGCAAAATGGGCGACGGCGCAGGGGAAACGCCTACCCGACCGCCCCGGAGCCGCTCACGTACCACGTCCGCCTACGGCCCGAGAGCACCGCCTCCCGGCCACCCCCACCGCCCCCGCCGCCCGGCCTAAAGCCCCGTCAGCGGCCGGCCACCGCCCTCCGTCCCGACGGCCACGCCTTGCCCCGACCGGCGCGGGCGTTTCCCAGGTGCCGCCGGGCCGCCCCGCCCCCGCCCCCAAGCTCCGCCTCCACGCTCCAGCCTGGCGCCCGCCCCGTCCGCGCTCCCCAAGTCCCGCCTCCGCGGAACACGGTTGCTGGAGCTCCGGCTTGTTCAGGCTTGAGGGGGTCTGAGGCGGACGTGAGCAGCGTCGGACCAAAATGGCGGTGCAGGTGGTGCAGGCGGTTCAGGCGGTTCATCTCGAATCGGATGCTTTCCTAGTTTGTCTCAACCACGCTCTGAGCACAGAGAAGGAGGAAGTGATGGGACTGTGTATAGGGGAGGTGAGTAGGTCAGTTAGCCTGGCCGGAACCCTGATGAGCAGTCCACGGTGTTCTTGGAGTCGATGTTAGTGCCCAGGGCTGCGGAGGCCACAGGCTTAGATCCTGACTTAGATCCTTAGACAGATCCTTTGGATGGCCCTGTCGCGAGGGTCTGGTATGTGGTCGCTTGTCGCTTGTTTAGCCTCACGTCACCCCCAGCGTTCCGCATAAGTATAAGGATGGAGGAGGGCTTTTTTCTCTGGTAATCTCCGGCCTCATCTTTAAATCTGGAGTTATCACCCATTGATCAAAACGGCAAGTCAGGGCAGAAAGACATTATGCTATAATAGGACATAAGTGTATTAAGAAGCTATTGACCACTATTAGGGTCCCTTACCTCGCCTCCAGTCTTCCCTCTAGGACGCATTTTAATCGTATTAACATGAGAGGAGAGGGTTTCAAAGACGCGTAACTTTCCGCAGCGTTAGGTGTTGCAGAAGGGCGAAAGAGGATGAGGAAATAGAGCTTAGTGGTTTACAATCCGAATTTAAAATTCTCCAGTTTTTCATGCCTGTGTACAGGACCATATGACCTAATTTTCATGTAATCTGCATCCATGTACATCAAATAAGCGTAATATGATCAATAATGTTTTCTCCTCTTTTCCACTCTAGTTGAATGATGACACAAGGTAAGACAATATTTGTTTACTCCTGTCTTTTGGTCTTTATGTCGTTATTAACTCAGAATTATGACAAGCTCAGCAATATTGTGTATGGATTGCATTTTTTTATGGATTATATTTTAAGTTACCATTATCAGTCCGGAGCTCCCTCAATGAGATGCCTTGAGTAAAGTCCCAACCCTGAAGGTTGGTTTCCACCCTACTTCCTGGTAGGAGGATTTGTAATTGAGATGTGTATCACCTAATGTGAAAAATGTGGTTGAGGGAAACAAGATTCAGTGAACCTGTGAAAGCTCTTGCAGATAGAATTTTGTTGACTGATATGGTGCTGTTATTTTCCATTTTCTTACTTGATATGTTTTCTGTTCTCTCTTCCTAAAATGGCAATGAGATACTGGTAATCTTTTGTGGTAGATAATATGCATATTAACAGACATTTCCCCCTGTTGATCCATTCCTCCGTCTAAATTGGCTCTTCCATCTCCACGGCTTTCTGCCTCCCCACGATGAGCCCTATAATGATCTCAGAGATCCCCAGTCGCTTGGATGTTTGAGGTGGTGAAAACTTTGGGTTATTTTAATTCTAACTTTGAAGAATGACAGATGTGTACTCTCAAACCCACCCCTTTAATACCAAGGATTATAGGAGTTTAGCTTTGCCCATGAAAACTTTATGCACTCAGCCACATATGCAGGTGCCCCAGACTGCTACTAACAGATGTATGGGCACAGGTTTAGCTTCAGTTTACTGTCCCTCCTGTTTGTCTCTGCTAAGGTTTTATTGTTCCTTTTTTTTCTAATTTATCTCCAAAAGGAATGACTCTAAACTTACGTATGCTGGAACTGAAATGCGCACAGTTGCTGAAAAGGTACGTGTGCTAGAATTTTGCATGATGGAAACTTGCAGTTGGGGAGGGATTTCTGTGCTCGGTTTGATGAATTCAGCCAGGGATTAATCCATTCTGTGTAGGGCCACATTGTGGCTGGGTGGGGTGTTCTCCTTAGTAAAGTCTAGTCACTAGGAATAGTACCTAAATTTCTGTTCTTTGTAGCAAATTATTACTACTTGATCAAGATGAATAATCATTGTCAGCTCTCCCCCTTGCCGATTTCTTGCCTTGTTTTTTGGTGGAGACCTAGAGTTTTCTGAGTACACTATTATGTCATCTGCATATAATGACAGTTTTACTTCCTCCTTTCCCATTTGGATGCCTTTTATTTCTTTCTTGTCTGATTGCTGTGGCTAGAACTTCCAGGACTATGTTGAATAAGAGTGGTCAAAACAGACACCCTTGTCTAGTTCCTGATCTTAAGGGGAAAGATTTTAGTTTTTGCCCGTTGAGTATAATATTGGCAGTAGGTTTCTCATATATGGCCTTTATTATGTTGAGTTATGCTCCCTGAATTCCCACTTAGCTGAGTGTTTTTATCATAAATAAGTGCTGAATCTTATCAAATGTTTTTCCACCATCTATTGATCTGATCATGTGATTTTTGTACTTCATTTTGTTTGTGTGATGTATTACATTTATTGAACTGTGAATATTGTACCATCCTTGCATCTCTGGAATGAATCCCACTTGGTCATGGTGTATGATCTTTTTAATGTGTTGCTGGATCCAGATTGCCAATACTTTGTTGAGAATTTTAGCATTGATATTCATTAAAGTTATTGGCTTATAGTTTCTTTCTTTGTTGTGACTTTACCTGGTTTTGTAGTTAAGATAATACTGGCCTTGTAAAAAGAGTTTGGGAGTCCTCCCTCTTCTTGGATTTTTTTTGGAATAGTTTGAAAAGGAGAGGAGTTAGTTCTTCTTTAAATGTTTGGTTAAAATCTATGAAGCCTGTGGCCCAGGTTTTTTGTGTGCCTGGAGCTTTTTGAGTACTGCTTCAATTTCACTACTTGTTCTAGGTCTATTCAGGTTTTCTTCTTCTTGATTCTGTTTTGGGAGATTGTATGTTTCTAGAAATTTGTCTATTTTGCCCAGGTTGTCCATTTTCTTGGCATACGGTTGTTCATAGTAATTTCTTACAATCCTTTGTATTTCTGTGGTATCAGTTATAACTTATTCTCTTTCATTTCTGGTTTTGTTTTTGGAGGTCCACTTTCGTTTTTTCTTATAAGGCTGGTTAAAGGTTTGTCAATTTTGTTTATTTTTTTTCAAAGAACCAGCTCCTGGATTCATTGATCCTTTGAATTTTTTTTTTTTTTTTTTAGTCTCTGTGTCATTTAATTCTTCTCTGATCTTGATTATTTCCTTTCTTCTACTCACTTTGGGGTTTGTTTGTTGTTGTTCTTCTAGATATAGGGTTAGGTTGTTTATTTGAGATTGTTCTTTCATCTTTTAGGTAGGCCTGTATTGCTATGAACTTTCCTCTCAGGACTGCCTTCTCTGTATCCCATGGGTTTTGGGTTGTTGTGTGTTCATTTTCATTTGTTTCTAGATACTTTTTGATTTATTCCTGGATCTCATTGTTAACCCATTCATTGTTTAATAGCATGCCATTCAATCTCCATGATTTTGAGTGTTTTGGATTTTTTATTTGAGGTTGGTTTCTAGTTTCAAACCCTTGTGGTCCGAGAAAATGCTGGATATGATTTCAATTTTCTTGAATTTGTTGAGGCTTGGTTTGTGTCCTACTACGTGATCTGTCTTTGAAAATGTTCCATGTGCATCTGAAAAGAATGTATATTTTGCTTCTTTAGTGTGAAAAGTTCTGTATGTATCAGTCAAGTCCATTTGATACAGAGTGTCCTTCAGTGCCACAATATCCTTGTTGATTCTCTGTTTGGAAGATCTGTCCATTGTTGACAGTGGGTTGTTAAAATCCCCTGTGAGCCCGGCTGGTGTAGCTCAGTGGATTGAGCGCGGGCTGGGAACCAGAGGGTCCCGGTTTGATTCCCAGTCGGGGCACATGCCTGGGTTGCGGGCCAGGTCCCCAATGAGGGCCATGGAGAGGCAACCATACATTGCTCTTTCTCCCTCCCTTCCCCTCTCTCTGAAAATAAATAAATAAAATCTTTAAAAAAAAATCCCCTGTGACTACTGTGTCGCTGTTGGCATTTTTCTTGAAGTCCTCCAAGATTTTCCTTGTATATTTAGGTGCTCCTATTTTGGGTGCATGTATGTTTACAAGAGTTATTCCTCTTGTTGGACAACTCCCTTAAGTATTATATAATGACCTCCTTTGTCTCTTCTTATGGCCTTTGTTTTGAAGTCCATTTTGTCTAATACAAGTATTGCTGTCCCAGCTTTTCTTTTTCTTTCCCTTCCCTTTCAATCTGTGTAGGTCTTTTGTTCTGAGGTGGGTCTCTTGTAGACAACATTTATGCGGGTCATGTTTTCTTATCCATTCAGCTACCCTATGTATTTTTATTGCAGCATTTAATCTGTTTACCTTTAAGATTATTGATAGGTATTTATTCATTGCCATTTTTCCCTTTCTACCTGTGTTCTTCTCTGTGTCTCTTTTTCTTCATCTTATAGTCCCTTTAGCATCTCTTGCAATGCTGATTTGGTGGAGGTATACCCTTTTAGCTTTTTTTTTTTTTTTTTTTGGCCTGCGAAACTCCTTATTTGGCCTTCCATTTTAATTGAGAGCCTTGCTGGATAGGGTAGTCTCGGTTGCAGGCCTTTGCTTTTCATTACTTGGAATATTTCATGCCATTCCCTTCTTGCTTATAGTGTTTCTGTTGAGAACAGTCAGCTGCTAGCCTTATTGGGGCTCCCTTGTATGTTACTGTCTGTTCCTCCCTTGCTGCCTTTAAGATTCTCTCTTTGTCGTTGAATTGTGCCATTTTAATTACGTGCCTTGCAGTGGGTCTCTTTGGGTTCCTCTTGACTGGGACCCTCTCTGCTTCCTGGGCTTGCATGACTTTTTCCCTCACCAAGTTAGGGAAGTTTTCTGTTAAATTTTTTTTTAATCTTTTTTAAAATTTAATCATTATTATATATTTTCCATTACTATTTAGTTCCCCTATAGCCTCCTCCCCCCAGCAGTCCCCACCGTGTTGTCCATGAGTCCTGTTTTCCCTTTTTATCTCTCTCTCCATGTCATTACTTTTTTTTTTTTAAGATTTTATTTATTTATTTTCAGAGAGAGGAGAAGGGAGGGAGAAAGAGCAATGTATGGTTGCCTCTCACATGGCCCTCATTGGGGACCTGGCCTGCAACCCAGGCATGTGCCCCGACTGGGAATCGAACCAGGACCCTCTGGTTCCCAGCCCGCGCTCAATCCACTGAGCTACACCAGCCAGGCCTCCATGTCATTACTTTTTCAAACAGGTTTTCTACCCCTTGCTCCTTTTCTTCTTCTTCTGGTATCCCTATTATATGGGTATTATTATGTTTTATGTTGTCCTGCAACTCCCTTAAACTATCTTTGTTCTTTTTGAGTCTTTTTTTGTTTTGTTCCTCTGTCTGGGTTTTTTTAATCTACCTCGCCCCACTTGCTGATTCAGTCCTCTGCTTCATCTAACCTGCTTTTAATTTCTTTAAGGGTATTCTTCATTTTAGATATGGTATTCTTCATTTCCTCCTGGCTCTTATTCATAGTTTCTATGTCCTTTTTCATGCTGATGTAGTTCCCAGTAAGTTCTTGTAGCTTCCATAGAGTTCCTTGTAGTTCTCTTGAGCTTCTTGAGCATCCTTATAGCCATTATTTTGAAGTCTACATCTGCCAGATTGCTTGCCTCGATTTCACTTAGCACTCTTTCTGGGGATTCTTCCTTTCCTTGCAATTGGGGGCTTTTTACCCTCATTTTAGGTGACTTTTTGTTTGTTTCTGCATATTAGATTGATGTGCTTTCACGCCCTGTCTTCATGGAGTGGCCTTCTGTGGTAGGAGACCTGTGAGACTCAATGGTGCAGTCTCCTTGGTCTCCTGAGCCTGAATGCTGTTGGGATGCCCTTTATGCTGTTAATGTGGGATCTCTTCTTGTAATTGGTTTTATAATTGGCTGTTGTAATTTGGTTGTTGTTGGGTCTGCCTTTGGTGGGTTCTTCCCTCTGGCTGGCTGACTGAGGGTCACCCTCCCCACCACGTCTCATATGCTGTTGTGCAGGTGCTGCCAGAGCAAAACCGCAGAGCCCAGGGCACAAACCCACATCCAGGAAGATATCCCCCCACACAAAGCCCTGCTGTCAACAACCAATGAGCAAATAATTAATAAATGTGGAAAGAAATTAAGACTATTGTAGGAAAGGAAAAACGAATATGAGATGAGTAATGGAAAGAAACATTATTTTGAGAGGGTAGAGGAAGGAAAAATAATAAGAGTAGGGAATGGAAACAAGACAAAGAAAGAATGAAAATGAAATTTACATTGTAAATTAAAATGGGGCGGGGGGAGAAGGCAAAATGGAGTAGGAGAGGGGAACAGTGAAATTTGAGATTTGAAATACAAAAAAAGTGATCATCTAGGAACAAAATTGAAGAAATGCAACAACCACCACCATATTAACAACCAATGAGCAAAGATTAGTAAAGGTGGAGAGAGAATAAGGATATTATAAGAAAGAGAAAAAGAATGTGAGATGATTAATGGCAAGAAAAATCATTTTGAGAGGCTGCAGGGAGGAGAAATGTTGAGTGTGGAATAGAAACAAGTCATAGAAAGGGAAAAATAAAATTTAAAACAAAAATAAGGAAGAAGACAAAATAGAGTAAGAGAAGGGAGAGGCAAAATATGAGATTTGAAATAAACTAAAATTAAAAAATAGTGAAATAATAGGAACACAGTTGAAGAAAAAGAAAAAAAATGTTAAAAAGCTATGCAAGAGAGAAAAATAACACAAATAATGAAGAAGACCATGGTCGACTTCATCTCAGCGGAGTCCAGTGTTTGCCATTGTCTTCTCTTTCTGGATCCGCCCCTGGTAATGTCAGATGGTGCCCCAAGTCTAGCCCTGGGCACCCTGTTCGAGACTACCAATGATCCCCCGTTTGTGGCTGTCTCCTTCAGGCTTGGCTGATCCCCACTTTTCTGCCCTTCTGGCTTTCCATCAGCACAAGGCCCAGGAGTGGTTCATCTAATGTCTGAGAGCACTGCCAGTGCTGCCTCCACCTGCCTCTGGAGGGGGCCTCTGCTGCAATCCAGGGGGTGGAATCCCTGGGTCACCCCTGGGGGATTCTGTTCACTCTTTAGGGAAGATGGTGGGAGTGTTTCCCTGTCCCCTTGCCACAGGTCTTAGTTTGTTGCAGGTTATTTCCCAATAATGTGTAGTTTCTCATGAATTAGCTGTCCATTTCCTCTGAAGGGCCAATCTGTGTAAAAAGGGCAGCTCTGTATAAGAGCCGAGACTGCGCGGGGCCCTAAACCCCACTTGTTGCGCCTGTCTCTAATTCCTCTGCTCTGCTGGTTTCAGTGGACCAGGGCCCGAGGAACCAGCGTAGCTCGTAGTGTCTGATAGAAGTTCATAAAGGGCCCTTTCAGAGCTGCTCCTTTCCCCTGTGCATATGGCTGAACAGGGGGCTCCTGAGCTGGCCTCACTGATCTGCTGAGCCTGCAATCCCACAGGTAGGGGTTGGGTACACCTGCCTGCGAGGGACCTGCCCGGCTCCAGTGAATCTCAGGCATTCAGCTCCTGACTGTCCAGTCCCCAACCTGCCACTCTCCTAGGAGATTCAGGCCCAAACTCTCCACTCTTCACAGGCCCCTGCTCACCAACGGTGCTGGGTCTGGTTCCACAGTCCCTTCAGTGTGACACTTTTCTGGGAAGTTGGACTCAGTGGGACCAAACTGTGCTTTTGTTCTGGTTTCTTTGTTGGTAAAGCTGCTGCATGCACTTGCGTGAGCACAGGGTCCCTGCCAATTCTTACCAGCTCCTCTTTTAAAAGGGTCTCTATGTGGTCCCCACACCTGTAGCCCTGAGCCCTGGGCCAGTTCTTCACGTGCTCCATCTTCCCAAAAGCACAAAGTCTTTCTTGGTCAGGGCTGCCTGCAGCCTGCCAGTGCCTCAGACAGTTTTAGGAGATACAGTTTCTGTGGAACTCTCCCAGTTGGCACTGCAGCTATGGATGTGCTGCTCACCGTGTGAGTGTAGCCTGCGTCTCCCAGACTTTGTATATCCGCCCACGTCTCTCCCAATTGGAGTTGGTGGGTTCCCTCTGTGGGACCAGTGCCCTGCTCTGGGAGGGGAGGGAGCTACTAAGCTCTGTTTTCTGTCTGTTCTCTCCTTTGCTGTCGGTACCTCACATAGGGTATTTTCCCCTCAATTTATAAAATCTCTTACCAGATGTTGCAAAGCATCGTCTGTACCCCTTAGCCTCAAAAATTATTATCGTGTTCAGGTCACTTGTGGGAAGATCAGCTGAAAATCCATGCTGGGGGCATAGGCAAGTGGGCTTAGCATCCACCTACTTGGCCGCTGTCATTGCTGTCTTTTTTTTTTTTTAAGATTTGATTTATTTATTTTTTAGAGAGAGGGGAAGGGAGGGAGACAGAGAGGGAGAGAAATATCAATGTGTGGTTGCCTCTCACGTGGCCCCCACTGGGGACCTGGCCCGCAACCCAGGCATGTGCCCTGACCCGGAATCAAACCAGTGACCCTTTGGTTTGCAGCCCGCACTCAGTCTACTAAGCCACACCAGCCAGGGCTTGGCTGCTGTCTTCTGAATCCCCATTTTCTATATTGTGTACTCCATGCCTCCCAGACAGTGTATGGTCACTGGGGTACAAACATAACTAAAATATGTTCCCTGCCCTTAGGATCTTGTATTCTAGTAGAGGAAGAACTAATTATGTCAACAAAGAGTGGTATAAGCTCTAGCAAAAGTGTATTGGTATTATTTAATAATGTCATATGGTGGGGAGAATGATTAATTCTCTATAGAATGAGCATTTAATGGCTCATCAAAGGGAATTTAAAGGCCATGAAAGACTTTACCAGGTAGAAAAGGCATGAAAGGGGACCACATTTCAGGCTCAATAGCCATATGCATATAATGGCTGCTATATTGCAGTGTAGTAGGTCTATAGCTTACTCCAAAAGTCTCCTCTCAAATCTTACCCACGTCCCTGCAACATCTGGCAGTGCTACTCCCATCTTTTCCCCTGTAACTTTTTTTTTAAGATTTTATTTATTTATTTTTAGAGAGAGGGAGACAGAGGGAGAGAAACAGCAATGTATGGTTGCCTCTCACATGGCCCTCACGGGGACCCGGCCCGCAACCCAGGCATGTGCCCTGACTGGGAATCGAACCGGGACCCTGTGGTTCCCAGCCCACGCTCAATCCACTGAGCTACACCAGCCAGGACTTCCCCTGTAACTTTTGAACCATTTCATTGTTCTGGTTTTGACTCCCGTGTCTTCACTCCTGGCTCCTTTTATTGTACCCCATCCAAAATGTGGGCATCCCCCTTGATTTAGGCCTGGACCCCTGCCCCCGCTTCACTCTATTCCTTGTTTTTATTTACATCCTCTCATCCCAGATCAGCTCATCTGAAAACATGCTCATCTTCCTTCCTGATCCTTGCTAAACTTAGATCTGCTTGCCATGTTTCACCATTTCAACCTTGAAGAGTCATCCTTTACTATTTCCTGTCCTCTATCACCCATGGTTCATAAGCTACCACATCTTCTGGATTCCTCCTTCCTAATGAATCTCAATTCTCTCTTCCATTTCTGCCATCCTATTAGTCCGGTACTTTATCACTACTTCATATCCAGGGTATCTGAAATAATTTTCCTTTGTCTAGTTCATCCTGCGGATCATGGCTTGGCATTTGACGTCCTGTATGTTTTTTATCAATACTTTAACCTTCTGCCTTAGCCTTACTGTCTGCCATTCCAACTAAAGTTTTATAGTAATATTTAAATCAGGAGGCCAACTTGTCTCTCAAACATATTACTAGCATCTACAGAAATTCTATCTGCATACGCAGCAGTCAGGAAATACATACACTCATCTGCCTTATCTGTGAAGATTTTGTTCTAATTTAAGTGACTCCTTCCCTCTGAGCTTCTATAGCATTAATTTACTACATTATTTTAGTGTAGTTTCATGTGTGATACTTGCTACTCAACCAACCAGTTAGTATTTTGACTTGTATTCTTTTGTGTGACAGTGTCTTGCACGTATTTGTGAATCAAATGATTATTAATTGATCATTCAAAAAGTCCTTCCTTGATCTAAATATTAGCTTTAGTATTTTTTTTTGTTTTGAAATGTACATGTTGAGGTTGAATATCTTTTATTTGATACATTCCATTATTCATGAGAAAAATTTCAGTTTTCTAAGATGGAATCTTTAACCTGATGATGTAATACAATACAATTCTGTAAATGCAGGGAGAGATATTACTGGAGAGAGACCGAAGTAAACATTTCTGTGGATTTTCCTTTAGGTTGACACCGTCAGAATTGTTCACATTCATTCTGTCATCATCCTGCGACGTTCTGATAAGAGGAAGGATCGGGTGGAAATTTCTCCAGAGCAACTATCTGCGGCCTCAACAGAGGCAGAGATATCCTTATTGGTTGATAAGAAGCTTTTATGTGCTATGGGGCCTCAAGGCCAGGTTCCACTGTTACCTTAGCCTGCTTTAGGAGATTTCATAGGTTCTCTTCCTGGTGGCTCATTCTCAGTTTTCATATTTACCCCTTAGATCCAATTGCTTGGTTAATCAGAATTTTTGCCCACTTCTCCTTTTGAGTGGCTTTCATTGGAAGAATTAGAAATTTCTAACATTCCTGCTCTTAAATACCAAAAGATCCCAAGGACAAATCCTATGACAGCGAGCTCTATGGCGAGTCCCTTCCTCCTTCTCCCCACCACACCTCTTCAGTCCCCTCTACCCCCACCAATTTTCCTAGTATCATTTAATTTCTAGGCTTTTTACTATCTTGGTCTCTATCATTTGGGAGGATTCTCTTTTGAGGCTGCCTCAAAACAAATGCCATGCTGAAAACTGAATGCGATATGCCATGTTAAATACAACCAACGAGTGATCAAATGGGGCATTTGCTTCCCATGCTCTGGACTCCCTACCTCAGCTATAGCAAGTTAAATTTGCATCAGTAGTTTTAGTAATTTATTGGTTTTTTGTATTAAGTTAATCTTGTAGTCAATTTAAAAGTAACTTTTAAAAATAGGTTGTATGTATACATAGTATAAACGTTAACAGGAACAAAAAGGTACACAAAGTAAGTATTTTCCTCCAACCTCTGTGCCCCAATTTTCCCCACGGTCCATCCCGGGACATAACCAGGGTTATCAGGTTTTCACGTATCCTTACAGATAAATTCTGTGACTATAGAAATTTATGAATATTTTCTTCTTTTTCGAAGTACTTAATATATTCTGCATTTCACAAATGTGTGCTTGTCTGTAGGACCAGTTCCTGGAGGTGAAATTGCTGTTCCCCTGCACACTCACAAACTGTGTGTGTGTCATCGAAGTTTTGTTTTTGTTATTGTGCTACCAGGCCCTGGTAGATCAAAGTTTTTGACTGTTGCCACTCTGTAATTGTATCTGATTTTTTAAGGGTTATTTATATTTTCCTCTGAAGTATCTGCATATTTCCTTTGCCCTTTTTTCTGTTTATTTGGAAATCTTTTTCTTAGTGTATAGGCACTCTGTAATGTTAAGAAAATTGGCCCTTTGTGATAAGGATAGTGATTTTTCTCATCTTACTCAGGGTGTATGAGTTTTTGTCCAGATTGTTTTTGCATTTTTATATAATCAAATGTAGCGTCTGTTTTGGTGGCATGTACCTTTTTAAAAGCTCTTTATTTTGAAATAATTATATAGATTCATTGGAAGTTGCAGAGATAGTATAGAAAGGTCCCTATTCCCTTCACCTTGTACCCTTCTCCTGAAGGTTACATTTTGCATAATTTACAGTAGAATATGGAAACCGGGAATTGACATTGATGCGATGTGTTGTCTACACCATTTTGTCACATGTATAGGTGTAGGTAACCACCATCGCGGTCGCGATGTAGAACTATTCCATCGCCATGAAGACCTGCTTCGTGCTACTCCTGTATAGTCACCCTACCCCAACCCTTGGAAGTCACTAATCTGTTCTCTATCGGTATAATGGAATTTCAAGAATGTTTGGTAAATGGAGTCATACAGTATGTGATCTTTTAAGAGTGTTTTTTTTTACTCTGCCTCTCCCCACGTTCCTATCCTTACCACCACTAATCTCTATTCCATCTCTTCGTTAAGGATTGGATTTTCTTGTTTCTCTACATGCCTGGTAATTTTAGGTCACATTCCACACATACTTTTTTCTCTTGGGTGGTGGACGTCTTTGTACTTACTACTAGACATAATTTTTCAGCTTTCTTTTCAATGCCATTAAGTTACCCAGAATGGTTGGATCCTTTAGAGTCTGGCTCTGAAGGTTTGCTGTGTGGGCCCTTTCAGAATGGGAGTCATTTCCCCCCACACTACTGACGCAAAGCCCCTCGGCAAGCCCTGCCCGAAGCCTCCCAACTTGTGAGGTTTTCTATCCTGGCCGGCGGGGACAGCCACTAGTCCCTGTCCTGCCTGAGCACCAGGCATGGTTACCTTTCATCCCTTGAGGTAGTTCTCCCTGCCTGCCCCGCCCCCGCTCCCGCTCCCCCTCACCTCATGCAGTTTCCTCACATGCTTGTGCTGATCAGTGATCTGTGGAATACTCCAGGGGGACCCTCTGTGGTTAGGCAGCGTTCTCGCCCTCTGCCACTCTCTTCCCTGCGGTCATCTACCTTGTTAACTCTACCTACTGGACTCTCCTAAACCCAGGGAACTGGTGAGCTCCACCTCAATTTCCCTTTTTCCTCTGTGGCCTGGAAGTTTTCTCAAGCACTCATCTTGTTTGTTTCCCATTTACTGGCCTTCCTGTTTCATATAATACAGTTTGTTTGCTTGTGTCAGGCAGGAGGGTAAGTCCAGTCCCTTTTATTCCATTTTAGCCAGAAGCAGAAAGCCCATTTGTTGGTATTTACACAAACAAAAACAAACTTTGCCAAAATAAAATTCCCAGAAAATAACTGTATAAAAGATACTTATTATTGCAATTATATATTATAACTTTAAAACTAGTCCATTCCCCAAATGAGGGAGGGATGGCTGGACGCATTGTCGCATGTTAATGTGCTAATGTGACAGTGAGTGCTGTTAAGCACTTAACTCAGTGCCAGGCATGATGCTAAACACCTTGCTTGGATTACCTCAGTTACTCTTCACTGCTGTGTGAGCTGGATTTCCCCCCAGTCTGCAGCTGAAGAAATGGGTTTAGAGCAGTTAAGTGATTTCTTTTGGCATTTGAAAGACAATTACTTAAAATGTATTCCTTCTCAGACTTAGTTGTATAGAAAGGATTATTGTGGTTTAATGTAATTTGCAGGGAAGTGAGCCAGCGTGTTACACTTCAGGAGCAGCAGCCTAAACCCAGGGAACTGGTGAGCTCCAGAAGGAGACACCTTATGTCTGAGTTGAGTTCTTATTTCAAGTTAGAGACTCAGAATTATGGGAAAATTTTATTTCTAGAACAAAGGAGGAAAATATTCCTTTGGAGGATATTTCTGGACAAATGGGGACACTGAACTAGGTTTATTTGGTCTCTGAAACTACCCTACTTGCAATTGTTGACATTGACAGCCTGCCAGAGAGAAATCAAATGAATTTTTAA
The DNA here is from genome assembly GCA_004026765.1 of Micronycteris hirsuta. Taxonomy (NCBI): domain Eukaryota; kingdom Metazoa; phylum Chordata; class Mammalia; order Chiroptera; family Phyllostomidae; genus Micronycteris; species Micronycteris hirsuta. The sequence continues at coordinate 48,881 of PVJI01006051.1, read as the reverse complement.
AATCTTGTATTTCTTTTTCAAAAATTGCAGTAGGATGGGGCTAGAGAGAGAATGGGAGAATACTCAAGTTAGTAATGTGACTTCCAAAGATTAAAAAAGTTCTTCAGATAGCATACTAATAAGTATTTGAGTGATCAAACATTAGCTAAATTGAATTAAGAGGATGTAACTATATATAATAATGGAAATCAAATGGATTCCATTTTTTAAAAAAGAAACACCTTTGTTGTTTTTAAAAATGGAAAGCCCATGAAATTCTGGGCATCAACCTTCCTTCATTCTCTTATTGACCTTATATTGTAAATGGTTTGTTTTTAAACCTCAGGATACTCTCTGAGCCATTAGCATCACAGATTTTGTTCCCACCAGTTGAAGAAAATACCTTGACCAGACACACAGGTTGGCTGAACTAACAGGTCGCCCCATGAGAGTTGTGGGCTGGTATCATTCCCATCCTCATATAACTGTTTGGCCATCACATGTTGGTAAGTATAATGGAGTTGCAATGATTACTGTTCTTAGAAATAAATGTAGTTTTCCTTTTCTATGACATGGGCTATGGTTGTTTTAACCCCAAATCTAATTATCCTTAATCAGGTGTCCTTATTTTTATTGTGCTATGTTTTTTTTAAAGATTTTATTTATTTATTTTCAGAGACGGGGGAAGGGAAGGAGAAAGGGGCGGGGAGTGAAACATCTGTGTGTGTTTGCCTCTAGCACCCCCTACTGGGGACCGGGCCTGATACCCAAGCATGTGCCCTGACTGGGACTTTGGTTTACAGGCCTGCACTCAATCCACCGAGCTACACCAGCCAGGGCGAGTGTATCTTTTCTTTTGACTAATACCCATCTATCCACTCCTGCTTTAATTTTTGTCTTCCATATTCTTAAGAACCTTACACTGTTCATTATACTTCTCTGTATTACATCTGTATCGCTGTCTGCCGTGATGGATTCTACCCATGATTTATTTGTTCCTTCCACAAATAAGTTACAGTGTCTGCTACGTGTCTGGCTCTCTTCAAGGTGCTACGGATAAAGAAGTAAAGGAGAGAAGTAAGGTCTCTACCCTCAGGGAGCTTTCAAACATGCTCATACTTCACATGTTGAAGAAAACACAACAAAAAACTTTCCCCAGTCCCACTTCCCCTTCAGGTACATAGTGTCTTTCTCCTCACTTTCATAGCCATACTCAGAGATATATCTACACTTGCACTTGCTCATCATTCACCCATGCTCCACACCCCACTCTAGTCTGGCTTTTAGCCTGTTGGCACTGTTGAAGTGCACGTGAAGAGTTGTCTGTGACACTCATGTTGAAAACCTAGTGAACATTTTAAGTCTCTATCTCAAGTAGCATTTGACACTGCAACTGCTCTCTACTTCTTGGAACACTTCCCAAGTAATCCTGAAGAGTGTGTGGCTCTTAAGGGAAGAAATTAAGTGAGGCTCAGAGTTGAAGTATATCGTCTGAAACCAGACAGCTAAGCAACTGGTAGAATCAGTATCTGAACTGAGGTTTGTATGCATCAGGGACGTAGGTGTTTTACAGTGTCTTGCTTTGATCCAGGATAGAAGTGATGGTGCCTTTGTTGGAGCATGGTAGTGGCTGAAGAGGGAGTGCTATTTATGAAAACAGGAAATGGAGGAAGCGTAGGCTTGGTGATAGGGAAAGAGAGTTGAGTTATAGCATACCCACACAGTTAACTTACCTGAATTCTGTCTATCCATGGTTTGCAAAAGTAAAAGGAAGGTGATTCAAATAATGCAGGCTGTTTCATAAATCTCATGAGACTTGGCAGTATTTTAACATTACTCTTATAATTCAGGCTGATCCTAATTTTGAGACCTGCTAAATTCTTTCATACAGACTGAGGTAATAGGCACAGCTATGAACACTGAGGAAGTGACTTAATTTATCATCAAAGTGGGTGGGTCAGATCAGCCTCCCATGACACATATAGGTCGCAGCTTTAATTAAGCAGTTTTGTACAACCAGTCACTTTAACAAATTCATTTTTCCCAAACAAGCATTCTGATCTGGAGGTTACAAGTCAGTACTTAGAATCATTATAAACAATGATTTTTGATATTATAATATATTTGTAATGCCTTCCTTAGCAAACAGGTTAGGTGGAAACTCTATTAGGACAAAGTATAGAATAAGTGAAGAATATAATTTTACTGTAATATAATGGCTATCTCAGGGCTTGTATTTTTTATATGTATTGATTTTTTTAAAGAGAGAGGAAAGGAGAGACAGAGAAAGCAAAACATCAATTTGTTGTTCTTCTTATTTGTGCATCCATTGGTTGCTTCTTGTATATGTCCTGATGGGAGATCGAACCCGGAACCTTGACACATTGGGAAAATGTTCTAACCAACTGAGCTACCCAGCCAGGGCTTCAGGGTTTGTATGTATTTTTAAAGATTTTATTTATTTATTTTTAGAGAGAAGGGAAAGGAGGGAGAAAGAGAGGGAGAGGAACATCAGTGTGTGGTTGCCTCTTGTGTGCCTCCTACTGGGGACCTGGCCTGCAACCCAGGGATGTGCCCTGAATGGGAATCGAACCAATGACCCTTTGGTTTGCAGGCCAGCACTCAGTCCATTAAGCCACAACAGCCAGGGCATGGGTTTGTATTTTTATAGCATTTGTGTATGTTGTCTCCCATTCTTTTAAAACTCTTTATTGTCAACTGTGTGGCCTGTGGTTTCTGGTTCAGGAAAAATTTTAGTCAAGAGTAAATGAAAAAATACTGTGTTTATACTATTCGACTTTCATACCAGGAAGTGTGATTCTTTTGTTCCTTTAGACCATTTCACTGTCCTGTACTTCTCATAAATGTGAACATCTCCTCTTAGAACATGTCTCTAGTGTTTACAAAAAATTATTTTTCATATAATGTTATCCCTAAATACAAGTGAACTACAGCATATGGTATTCAATTGATGAAATAGTGGTCTGTCCTAATGATGAAAGAAGAACTGGACAATGCAGTTGCAGAACGTTCTCTTGGGTGGCGCTAATTTAGATTAAACTATATCTTATGGATTTGGCATTTAGGAGGTCAGTTAGAAGTAATTAAGATATCTGAGGAAAATAATGTAAAGCAGGGTGAGGGGCATAGGATGTGCCTGTGGGGTGGGGATGAGGTTTACATTTTAAGTAATATGATTAAGTCTCATGGAGAGGTTAACAGCTGAGCAAAAACATGAAGGAACTGAGGGAGTCGGCCATGCAAATATCTGGGAGAAGAGTGTTCCAGTCAGAGAGCAATAGCCAGTGCAAAGGCCCTGAGGAGGAGTGCCTGGAATGTATGAGGAAATGCAAGGATACCACTGTGGCTGGAGCTGAGTGACAAAGAGGCACAGTGATAGAAAATGAGGACGAGGTGTTAATGGGTGCACCAGTAAATATGTAGGCAATCGTAGGACACTGTGGATTTCTAACTTTTAAGTGCAATTGGGAGCTGTTATAGAGTTTTCAGCAGTGGCATGGCATGATCTGGCTTAACTTTTGGAAGGATTGCTGGATATGGGGTTGAGAACAGACTGTAGGGTGACAGCAGGCTGTTGCAGTGATCCAAGATGGAAGTGGTGGTGGCTTTGTTGAATTGTGGTAGTAGTTGAGGTGGTGGTAAGAAGTGATCAAATTCTGGTTATGTCTTGAAGGTAGAACTAACAGGATGATGAATTGGTTATAGGGTATGAGAGTGAGAGGAATGAAAAATGTACACAAGTGTTTTTTTAGCTTGCACACCCAGAAGGATGGAGTTGCTGCTGATTAAGATGGGGAAGCTTTGGGAGGCATTAGATTTTGTGGGAGAAATCAAGTGTTTGCTTTTGGACATGTTGAATTTCAAATGTCTGTTAGGCAAGTGATACCTAGGCTGGCATTGGTTTATTGATCTGTGATCAATGAGATAAGGAGCTTAATACTAAACATAAATCATCTGTGACACTAAGCACATAGTGTCATTTTTTCCCCTTAAGACTTTATCAGTGAGGGAAGCAGTACATTAATTTGCATGCCAGCTCAAGCTCTTGACTCCTTGTGGACAAATAGTCCATGGACCTGCTATTCTGCATATCACTGTATTCAGACAACCAAGTCAAATTGTCAGGTAGATAATTGATATAACAATTCTGGAGTTGGAGGTAAAAGTCTGGGACTACAGTTTATTGGGTGTGAGTTGGGAGTGGCCAGTGTAGAGATGAGGTATGAAGCCATGGAACTGGACGAAATCCTCCATGGAGTGAGTAGAGCTAGAGAAGAGGGAAGGACTGAAGACTCAGTCCTTGGTATGCCAATATTTCGGGAGTGGGAAGAGGGGAAGGATCCAGCAAAAGAGACTGGGAAAGATTAGCAAGGACGTTAGGATAGATGGGAAGAGTAGGAATGTGAGGCCAAGTGAAGACAGTTTCAAGGAGGAAGCAATCAGGTAAATTGAAGACCAAGAATAGATCATTGGTGATCTTGCCAAAAGCAATTTGGGTGGGATGGTATAGACAGCAGTCTTTTTCAGACTCAGATAGTAATTCTTCAACAATGGTTGTGGATGAGGTTGAATGGAAAGAATGCTTACAAAGTACCTTTGATGTGCTAGGCATTGTGCTAAAAATCTTGCAGTTTTTAAAATACAAAACCCTGTGAGAGTAGAAATGATGTATATCCTTATTTAACTGATAAGGAAATAGGCTTAGCTGTATTAAGATTTTCACCAAGGTTATATAGCAGTACGGAGATCATTCATACAGTGCTTTTTATTTTCAGCGACAGTTTCAGTATTTCCTTCATATGCATCGCTAGGTACTGTTTGGTCTCACTGTTTACTTAGGAAGACACCAGGGAGAAGTCCCAATCCAGATCAAAAAGTATAAATGCAAAAGAATGTTTAAGGACATACAGTATTGCCAAGCAGAGTGAGCATAAGTCACTGAACCAAACCATGCACTGCAGTGTTTTGTTACAATACTTGATCTTTTATATCCTTCATATTGACAATAGTCTGAAGACTTCAGATCTTTATATTTTGCTTCTGTTTTTTTTTAAAGATTTTATTTATTTTTTTTTCAGAGAGAGGGGAAGGGAGGGAGAAAGAGTGGGAGAGAAACAGCAATGTATGGTTGCCTCTCACATGGCCCTCACTGGGGACCTGGCCCGCAACCCAGGCGTGTGCCCTGACCGGAAATCAAACCAGGACCCTCTGGTTCCCAGCCCGCACTCAGTCCACTGAGCTACACCAGCCGGGCATATATTTTGCTTCTGTTTAATCTTTCCTAATCTTTTAGTTAGTCCTTTCAAATGTTGTTATTTGGTGCCTGTTTATGATTTCCTTTTCAGAAATTGCATAAGCATATTGTGAAATTTTGTTTCTACTCCTTGGAGTGTTGAATTTAATTCTATTGCATTCAGTTTTATAGAGTGGTTTCCTCTATAGAAGTTTCCTCTGTAATAGTTCTACACTTCATTCTTTAGTATCAAGCCTAATGTATTCACTTCCCTAGAAGCTGTCCATCAAAAAGTTTATTCTAGGAAATCTTTTTGTTTCCTTCCAATACCTTCCTTTCCCTTTGAGTCCCCCGGGGAAAATTATCAAGTTTTGGGGGCTAATCAGAGTTTCTGTTTTTCTCTTTCTATGCTACACTTCATAGCAGGACTAGTGTTGGACCAGGCAGTCTAGAGTTATTAATAACTTTTCTTATTTAATTGCAGCCCTCCCATAGTAATGTTTATGCTTTGACAATTATGTTGTCCTGAGAATACATCTCTTCTTTGCCTATAGAATCTGAATCCTGGGAGGGTTGCATACCACACAGTTTATTGACAGCAGATTTTTATTTTTATTTACAGATGTTCGTACACAAGCCATGTACCAGATGATGGATCAAGGCTTTGTAGGACTTATTTTTTCCTGCTTCATAGAAGATAAAAATACAAAGGTATTATGTGTGTGCACACATGTGCACATCTATATCATGTGTGTGTGTGTGTGTTTATACACACACAGAATAGAGAAAAATAGTTTTGCAATTTTAATAGGGTGGCCAGGGAAGGTTTCAGTGAGAAAGGTCATTGAGTCAGGACCTGAAGAAAATGAGGGAGCAAGTCTTGTAGATTTCTTGGGGGAAGAGTGTTCCAGGCAGAAGAAATATCCAATGCATAGACTCTGAGGTGAGTGTGTCATGTTCAGGGGACATCAAAGAAACCAGTGTGGCTGCAGCAGAGTGAGGAAGACCATGACCATATGTCCCAGTTTGCCTCTGGTAGTCCCAGTTTTACCCCATTATCCCAGTCTCCTATTCAGGTAATTCACTTCTTGGAAATGTCCTGATTTGTACCATAACTCATGTGGTCATGCTACCTGGAGGTGTGAAAGATAACTAGGGCCAGATCTTGTAAGGCCTTGACTTTAACTTTGAGTGGAGAAGCCACTAGAGCCGTGATTTTCAACCTTTTTCATCTCATGGCACATACAAACTAATTACAAAAATTCTGCAGCACACCAAAAAATATTTTTTTGTCCATCTGACAAAAAAAATAGGTATAATTTTGATTCATTCACACTGGACAGCTATTGTTGTGCTGGCTGTTGTAATTTTTTTATTTGACAATCTAGGGGAAAAGAGGTCCATGCCCCTGACTAAATGGTCAGGCATTACATGTTTTAAAAATTCTTGCCGCACACTGGTTGAAAATCGCTGGGCTAGAGAGTGATTTTATGTTTTAATGGGATCTTTCTGGTTACTGTGTTAATAATAGAGTGGACAGGAGGTGAGGTCGGGAGCATGGGGAGGGGGGAGGTACGGAGTCCAGGGTATATATGAAAGCAGTCAGGAGGATACTGCAGTAATCTGGAAAGAGATGATGGCAGTTTGGCCACGGTGGTAGGAGTGGAGGCAATGAGAAGTGGCCGGATTCTGCATATATTTTGATGGCTAATAATAGTAACAGGTGCTACAATTTATCACCTGTTGTATGGCGCACACTCATTAGGTGTTTACCTAAGGCTCTACTGGTACCTCTAACTCTGACAACAAGCCTATGGAAATGATTATTATGCATATTTTATGGATGAGCAAACTGAAGCTCAGAGATGTTCAACAACTCGATCAATGGCCGGTCTTGCCTTTCTCTATTTAGAGTGCTTCTTCTTGAATTTTATGTTCATGTCAAGAGATTTGGTATGTGTCAGCTCAAACAAAAAAAATTACTTTTTAACATTGTAGGTAGGAATTTTGCCAAGAATATCGAGTGTGTCCCATCTTTAGTACCTTAGTTACATTCTCAGAATCTATGTTAACAATGAATATTCTTCACAAAATCACTGAAGTTCAGTATTTTGAACTTTATACTTCATATGAAATGTTTTTGGTTTTATAATTATACATTTATTTGTTGTTATTATAAGTACTTGTTGAATAAGTTTGTCAGCTTCCAACAAAGCAGTTTGAATACTCTGGTTCTTAGTTCCTTGGTCCTCCTGTTTGTGAACAGTTCTCTGCTGTCGCATGAGCAGATACTTGATTGTGGCCATTTCACGTTGAGTTAGTTACACGATATTTCTTACAGAAACTGATTCATGACATATTCCATGTTTGTAAGCTCTTTAAACCTTCCACTTTCAGAGTGGCCTTTGAGTTTTAGGTTAGAATCTACTAAATTGCTATACATTTTTCAAAATGAATCCTTCTCTGTGTGACCTTTCTTTTTTTCTTATTTATTTTTTGTAGACTGGCCGGGTACTCTACACTTGCTTTCAATCTATTCAGGCCCAAAAGAGCTCAGAGTAAGTATGACAGAGATGCGTGTATGTATTGGTGCATTAATCTCTAGTTCTAGAACTTGATTGTTTTGTTTCATTTTATTTCTCTTACTGGTAAGACACTAAGAATTCTGTAGTCTGCTTATACCCATTAACATCTCTGTAAGGAGTTAGAATCTTTTTAACATCTTGGTTATTAGGGACCTAGAGATCTGGGATCATATAAGCAGTCTTAATTGCAATCACATCATCACAGCCCATTCCTGCATTTCCTTTCTTGCGATTATTCTGAACTGAGTTGCAGCGCTACTTTTCCTTTTTTCTGGTGAATTATAAAACAAAGACTGAGTATGCGGAGTACTATAGATTTGTATAGACACACTGTCTTTGCTGTCCCATAAACTTGATTTTAGAATTATATTATCACATTCAAATGTTTGCATAGGTTAGTTTTCTCATTTAAATTCAATTCAACCTAAATTAGAAAATTTTAATATATACTCTATGCTAAGCATTATGGTAGGCACTGAGGATGCAAAGATGAAAGCCAAGTTCATTATCTAAGTGGGAAACAGAAGCAAGGTTTGTCTTAAATTTTTTATAATAGTTGTTAATTTATTATAATAGCATTGTAGCATTGCTTGAAATAGCAAGGAACTGGAAAAAAACAGATGTCTGTAAGTACAGAGTGGTTAAATAAAGTATGCATCCAAATAATGGGTTAATGTGTAGTCATTAAAAAATGCGAGGAAGGCCCTGGCTGGTGTAGCTCAGTGGATTGAGCGCGGGCTGGGAACCAAAGGGTCCCGGTTCGATTCCCAGTCAGGGCACATGTCTGGGTTGCAGGCCAGGTCCCCAGTGAGGGCCATGTGAGAGGCAACCATACATTGCTGTTTCTCTCCCTCTCTTTCTCCCCTAAAAATAAATAAAATCTTTAAAAAAATGCGAGGAAGCTCAGTAGTAATACAGAAATATCTCCAAGATAACATTTTTTAAATTAAAAGGGTAAGATACAAGAATATTTTATATAGTATGCTACCATTCATGTAAGAATATGTAGGGAAATGTATACATGAACATACCAGCATACTTGCTTATGGATGCATAGAATGTATGAAAGGAAACACCATAGCAGAGAGGAAGTGGGAATGAGGAAGTAGGGGGTGTGGAGACTTCATTGTATCCTTTATATAGCTTTGGGATGTTGAACCATACAAAAGTGTTGCTTCATCAAGTAACCAATTTCTAAAATTTTCATCAAAGTAATGGATGCACATGTATAAAAATATCAAATGGTATGGAAGAACTTAAAATAGTCTCAGTCAAAAGGAACCATTCCTTTCTCCTAATTCTGTTTTTAGTTCTGATGTTTATTTTGGTATCTGTAAATAATATACTTTTGATATCCTTTCTTGATTTACTAATTTTAGATAATATCAATTCTTTTTTTTTTATTTTTAAGATTTTATTTATTTTCCAAGAGGGGGGAAGGGAAGGAGAAAGAGAGGGAGAGAAACATCAGTGTGTGGTTGCCTCTCACAGGGTCCCCACTGGGGACCTGGCCCGCAACCCAGGCATGTGCCCTGACTGGGAATCGAACCAGGACCCTTTGGTTCCCAGCCCGTGCTCAATCCACTGAGCTACACCAGCCAGGCCAGATAATATCTATTCTTATTATTACATTATCTTGCTCTCACAAATGAAGGTTTAGTTCACTTGCACTGCCCCATCTTCATTTTCTTTGGGGCACTTTTATTGTCACTTTTCATTTTTCTGTTGGTTACTTTTCTAATCTTAAATGACGTTTACCCTTTTTATTTATTTTATCAACAACAGACAATAGACAATATCTTTTGGCTCCCTACTATTACTTGCAACTTTACCACAAACATTTTTATTTTCACAGTTGCAAATATTTTTGTTCTGTCTTGTAAAAATAATTGTTTTCTGTGCTTTGTCTACTAGTTGATTCTAAGAGTAGAAAATAAAGTGTTTATATTATGATTATGTAAATATTATTCCATGTACGACCAAGCAGTATAAAGTGATATACTATGATTCTGTTTTCTTTCTTGTATTTACTTTTTCATAAGGTTTTGGAATGGCTTTTCCCCCTTTATTTTTCTGCCTTCATCACCTTACTGAGCTCCAAATTCCTTAGGAGTAATATAAAATTCTTTGGATTCCCTGCTTTTCCTAGGATTGCTCCCTGAAACTCTCCTTCTTCCTGCCCTAATCTGGTCTCAGCGGATGTCCTGGCACTTTCCTTCATTATCCTCTTGGGTTGGATCTGTTGTCCGGATTTCATGTGACCTTTCTTGGTTCACTCTGTCATTTTGCTGTTAAAGACTTCTAGTAACTTCCTAAGAAATGTGCCATTTGAACTAAACGTTCTGAGTCCATGCTTGTCTGAAAACATTTTTTATTCTTTATTAATAACCTTAATAGAGAAAGAATTCTATATCAACATTTTCCCTCTCAGAACTTTAAAGGCATCGTTTCATTGTTTTTAAATGTCCAGTATTGTTGATGAAATCTTCAGCCAGTCAAATTCTTGTTCTTTTGTAGGGGACTTTTTTTTTTCTTTTTCTTATAGCTTTTAAGAACTTCTGTATTCTTGAGGTTGTGAAATTTTCTATGATACAGCTAGATTGTAGTTATTCTATGATTCAAATTGGCAGATGCTTTCAATCAGACAGCACTTGTCCTTCAGCTCTGGGAAGTTCTCTACTATTGTTATTTTCTTGTATCCCCAGATAAAACAATCCATAACCTACCCACTACCTGGGAAGAAGAAATATTATTAATAATTTAATCCAATCCCATAATATAAACATTCTCCAAGTTTAAATCACTCTGGGGGATAATTTCCAAATCCTTCAGTTGCTTCATTTTCTGATGTTTGACTCCATAAGATGGCATCTGCAGTGTTGGGGAGGTGACATAAACCTTATGCTGTAGAGAAAGAAGACTTCCTGGCATTGTGCTGGTTTTAGGAGTCAGGACAGTAGTCCTTCTACTCATGGTCCGTGCTCACTCACCTTCTCTTAGCCAATATACTTCTTTTTTTAAAAGATTTTATTTATTTTTAGAGTGAGGGGAAGAGAAGCAGAAATAGAGAAAGAGAAACATCAATGTGTGGTTGCCTCTTATGTGCCCCCTATTGGGGATCTAGCCCGCAACCCAAGCATGTGCCCTGACTGGGAATTGAACTAGTGACCCTTTGATTCGCAGGCCAGCACTCAATGAACTGAGCCATACCGGCCAGGGCCCAATATACTTCTCTCTCATGGACTTGAAGCCCCAACTTAAAGTGATACATTAACAGCTTCCTCTCTCTTGACTTTCTTCCTCTTTCTCCACTAACATAGTAGGACAGATGTGTCATATCCTTTCCTCTATTCTTTTTTTTTTAGATTTTATTTGTTTATTATTTTTAGAGAGAGGGTAAGGGAGGGAAAAAGAGAGAGAAACAGCAATGTATGGTTGCCTCTCACATGGCCCTCACTAGGGACCTGGCCTGCAACCCAGGCATGTGCCCTGACTGGGAATCGAACCAGGACCCTTTGGTTCCTAGCCCGTGCTCAGTCCACTGAGCTACACCAGCCAGGGCTCTCCTCTATTCTTTTTTAAAATATATTTTATTGATTATACTATTATAGTTGTCCCAGTTTCCCCCCTTACTCCCCTCTGCCCTGCACACCCCCTCCCACCCACATTCCCCCACTTTAGTTCATGTCCACGGGTCATATATATAAGTTCTTTGGCTTCTACATTTCTTATACTATTCTTATACGATTTTTGCTACTTATTCTCTGTCCCTTTTCCACCTCTGTCCCCACCCACTCCCCCACTGATAACCCTCCATGAGATCTCCATTTCTGTGAATCTGTTCCTTTTCCATCTGTTTGCTTAGTTTGTTTTTGTTTTAGCTTCAGTTGTTAATAACTGTGAGTTTGTTGTCATTTTACTGTTCATAATTTTTATCTTTCTCTTAGATAAGTCCCTTTAACATTTCATATAATAAGGGCTCGGTGATGATGAACTCCTTTAACTTGACCTTATCTGGGAAGCACTTTATCTGCCCTTCCATTCTAAATGGTAGCTTTGCTGGATAGAGTAATCTTGGATGTAGGTTCTTGCCTGCAAGGTTTGAGAATTCACCTGATAGTCTTATGGGCACCTTTGTAGGTAACGTTCTCCTTTTTTCTTGCTGCTTTTAAGATCCTCTCCTTGTCTTTAATCTTGGGTAATGTAATTATGATGTGTCTTGGCGTGTTCCTCTTTGGGTCCAACTCTGAGCTTCCTGGACTTCCTGAAGTCTATTTCCTTTCCCAGGGTAGGGAAGTTCTCCTTCATTGTGTTTACAAATAAGTGTTCAGTTTCTTGCTCTTCCTCTTCTCCTTCTGGCACCCCTATGATTTGGATGTTGGAACGTTTAAAGATGTCCTGGAGGTTCCTAACCTTCTCCTAATTTTTTTTTTTGAATTCTTGTTTCTTCATTCTGTTCTGGTTGAATGTTTTTGTCTTCCTTCTGGTCCACACTGTTGATTTGAGTCCCAGTTTCCTTCCTGTCACTGTTGGTTCCCTGTATATTTTCCCATATTTCACTTAGCATAGCCTTTACTACTTCCTCTATTTTGTGACCATATTCAACCAACTCTGAGCGTCCTGATTACCAGTGTTTTGAACTGCACATTTGATAGGTTGGCTGTCTCTGTGTCGCTTAGTTGTATTTTTTTTGGAGCTTTGATCTGTTCTTTCATTTGGGCTATATTTTTTTTTGTCTCAACCCACCTGTTTCATAGTAAGGGGCAGAGTCTTAGGTATTCCCCAGGGTGGGGCAACCCACGTAGCTGCATTGTGGCACTGTATATGGGGGAGGAGGGCTCCGGTAGCTCGCCGTGATCGTATAGTGGTTAGTACTCTGCGTTGTATATGGGGGAGGGGTCAGAGGGAACAGTGCGCTTGCTTGGCTCTTGGATGGCTTTCAGTCACTTCCCCCACTACCCACAAGCAAATTGGGCTTTTCTGGTGCTGATTCCTGGGTGAGTGGTTTTATGTACATTCTAGGACCCTGTGGGTTTCTCCAACGAACTCTCTTGTGAAGCTGGGGGTTTCTCCTGTTGCCTTAAGCGCCACTTAAACCCCACAGGTTTTTTCGGTCAGAGTCTTTGAAGCTTTATTTCCCTGCACTGGAACCCTGGGTTGTGTGGTCTGTTTTGCTTCCCAGCTGTTCCTCCTGCTTTATCTGCATGCAAATGTGGAACTGCCTGCTCCTCTAGCTGCCACCTCATCTGGTCCACCAGCCACCACTGTGCCCACCCTGATCTTCCAGCCACTGCCTCGCTGAGTCCTCTCTGCCCCAGCTAGCCATCTCTGCCCCTCTTACCAGTCTGGGTGAATGTTTCTTCTTTAACTCCTTGGTTTTCGGACTTCCATACAGTTTGATTTTCTGGCAGTTCTGGTTGTTTTTTGTTTTTAAAATTGTTGTTGTCCTTCTTTTGGTTGTTGAGGAAGCACAGTGTATCTATCTATACCTCCATCTTGGTGGGAAGTCCACTGCTGTCCCAATTTTCCCCACTTTGCCCCCTTCCACCAAGCCTGTCCCCCACACCCAGGTCAGTCCTCACCATTGTGCATGTCTATGGCTCATTCATATATGTTCTTTGACTAATCTCTCCACATTCTTTCAACCAGTCCCCGCCCAAACCCTCCCCTCTTACAGCTGTGAGTCTGTTCCATGTTTCTATGCCTCTGATCCTATTTTTCTGGTTAGTTTATTTTGTTCATTAGATTCTACTTATAAGTGAGATCATATGTTATTCGTCTTTCACCAGCTGGTTTATTTCACTTTGCATAATAGTCTCCAATTCCATCCATGCTGTCACAAAGGGTAAGAATTCTTTCTTTTTTCCTGCTGAGTAGTATTCCATTGTGTAAATGTACCAGTTTTTTTAATCATCGAGTGATGGGCACTTAGGCTGTTTCCAAATCTTGGCTATTTGTGAATAGCACTTCTATGAACATATATTCTTTTGAATTGGTGTTTCGGGATTCTTAGGGTATATTCCCAGCAATGGAATTGCTCTGTCAAAGGCCAGTTCCATTTTTAATTTTTTGAGGAAATTCCATATTGTTTTCCACAGTATGTACTAGGGTTTCCTTTTCTTCACATCCTTGCCAGCACTTGTTTGTTGATTAATGATAGCCATTTTGGCAGGTGTGAGGTGATATCTCAATGTGGTTTTAATATGCATCTCTGTGATTGTTAGTGATGTTGAGCATTTTTTCATATATCCCTGGGCCATCTGTATGTCTTCTTTGGAGAAGTGTCTATTCAGGTCCTTTGCCTATTTTTTTTTAAGATTTTATTTATTTTTAGACAGAAGGGAGGGAGGGAGAAAGAGAGGGAGAGAAACAGCAATGTATGGTTGCCTCTCACATGGCCCTCACAGGGGTCCTGGCCTGCAACCCAGGCATGTGCCCCGACTGGGAATCGAACCGGGACCTTTGCCTATTTTTTTGATTGGATTGTTTGTCTTCCTGGTGTTGAGTTGTATGAGTTCATTATAAATTTTGGAGATCAAACCCTTGTCCTATATATCATTGGGAAATATGTTCTACCATATAGTGGGTTCCCTTTTCATTTTTATGATGGTTTTTTTAGCTGTACAGAAGCATTTTAATTTGATGTAGTCCCATTTGTTTATTTTCTCCTTTGTTTCCCTTGCCCTAGGAGATATATCACCAAAAATGTTGCTGTGTGAGATATCTGAAATTTTACTGCCTATGATTTCCTCTAGGATTTTTATAGTATCATGACTTATAGTTTATTCCGGTATAGTCTTTGTCCCTTTTAACAGTTTTTGATTTATAGTCCATTTTGTTCTAGTACAGATAGCTCTGCTTTCTTTTGATTATTAATTACATAGAATATCTTTTTCCATATTTTCACTTTTAACCTAATTGTAACCTTACACATAAAATGAGTTTCTTTCTTTTTTTTTAAAGATTTTATTTATTTATTTGCAGAGAGAGGAGAAGGGAGGGAGAAAGAGCAATGTATGGTTGCCTCTCACATGGCCCTCACTGGGGACCTGGCCTGCAACCCAGGCATGTGCCCCGACCGGGAATCGAACCGGGAACCTTTGGTTCCCAGCCCGCGCTCAATCCACTGAGCTACACCAGCCGGGCCTAAAACGAGTTTCTTAACAGACAGAATTTAGTTGGGATCTATCTTTTTTAAGTTATATTTTATTGATTATGCTATTACAGTTGTCCCAATTTTTCCCCTTTGCCATCCTCCACCTAGCACCTCCTGCTCCCTCAGGGAATCCCCCCACCCTTGTTCATGTCCATGGGTCATGTATATAAGTTCTTTGGCTACTCTATTTCCTACACTGTACTTTACATCCCCATGGCTATTCTGTAACTACTGATTTGTACTTCTTAATCCCTTCACATCTTCACCTATTCCCCCACACCTCACTCCCACCTGACAACCATCAAAGCACTGTCTGTATCCGTGATTCTCTGTTCTTCTTCCTTGCTTAGTTTGTTTTTAGATTCAATTTTTCATAGGTTTGTATTGTTTGCTATTTTATTGTTCATAGTTTTGATCATCTTATTTTTCTTTTTTTTTTTTTTTGGTGTGTCTGTTTTGAAAGCCGATCATCTTGTTTTTCTTAACGAAGTCCCTTTAACATTTCATATACTAAGGGTTTGGTGATGATGAACTGCTTTAGTTTTTTCTTGTCTGCGAAGCTCTTTATCTGCCCTTTGATTCTAAATGATAGCTTTGCTGGGTAGAGCAATTGTGGCTGTAGGTCCCTGCTTTTCATGACTTTGACTATTTCTTGCCAGTCCCTTCTAGCCTGCAAAGTTTATTTGGAGAAATCAGCTGACAGTCTTATGGGAATTCCCCGGTAGGTAACTAACTTACTTTATCTTGCTGCTTTTAAGATTGTCTCTTTTTTGCCCTGGCTGGTGTGGGTCAGTGGATTGAGCGCAGGCTGGGAACCAAAGAGTCCCGGTTCGATTTCCAGTCAGGGCACATGCCTGGGTTGTAGGCCAGGTCCCTGTGAGGGCCATGTGAGAGGCAACCATACATTGCTGTTTCTCTTCCTCTCTGTCTCCCTCCCTTCCCCTCTCTCTAAAATAAATAAAAATAAAATCTTAAAAAAAAAGATTGTCTCTTTTTCTTTAACCTTTGGCATTTTAATTGTGATGTGTCTTGGAGTGGGCCTCCTGCATCCAATTGTTTGGGACTCTCTGTGCTTCTTGGACTCTCCTATTTTCACCAAATTAGGGAAGTTTTCTTACACTTTTTTTGGAAATAGATTTCTAATTACTTCCTCTTTCTCTTCTTCTTCTGGCACACTATGATGCGAATGTTGAACCTCTTGAAGTTGTCCCAGAGGCTGCTTATATTATCCTCATAGATTTGGATTCTTTTTTTTTCTTTTTGTTGTTCTGATTGGTTGCTGTTTGCTTCCTTATGTTTCAAATCATTGATTTGATTGTCAGCTTCATCCATTCAAATGCTGTTTCCCTATAAATTGTTCTTTATTTCAATTAGTGTATCCTTCATTTCTGACTGGGTTTTTTTTATGTTGCTGAGGTCCTCACTAAGTTCCTTGAGCGGCCTTATAAGCAGTGTTTTGAACTCTGTATCTGATAGATTGCTTGTCTCCGTTTAGCTCCTTTTCTGGAGTTTTGATCTATTCTTTCCTTTGGGCCATGTTTCTTTGTCTCATCATTTTAGAAGCTTCCCTGTGTTTGTTTTATGTATGAGGTAGAACTTCTTGGACTCCGTGTCTTGGTAGTGTGGCCTAATGTAGTAAGTGCTCTGTAGGGTCCAGTGGCACAGCCTCCCCTATCACTCAAGTCCGTGTGGGCTATTACAAACTCCTCTTGTTATTGAGCCTTGGTTGCTATTGGCATATCAATGGGAGGAATTTACCCAGGCCAGTGAGCTGCAAGGATTGGCTGTGACTACTTCCCACCAACCTCCACCCTCTGTGGAGGATCAGTTGTTCAGGGGCAAGGTGGTGGTACTCTAACTTGGACTGTAACTGTCGTCTGGGTGCACTGATCCTGGGATTTCCCAGGTGGTGCAGGTCAAGGTTAGTCTCCACCTGTGTTTTGCTCGCATCGACCCTGCCTGAGCTATAAAGCTATCTGAGGTGGCTGCTACTGGTGCTTGGCTTGCAGATTCCCAGGTGAAGCCAAGCTGTGAATCTAGGCTGGCTGCTACTGGTACCAAGCTTGGGGTTCACTGAGACCACCTGTTCCTTGTTTGAGAGGATTTAGGAAGTAATGAAGCATGAGCCAGGACCAGCCTTTATGTGGAAAAGCAGCTTAGGTGGTCCCATAACTTCAGTGGGACAGAGTCTCTGGGGATCTCCAAGGCGCATCAAATGCTGTTAGCCAGGTTGATGGAGTCTCAGATACGGTACCAGGTTGCTGGCTCTGTTGGGAGAGGGTTTAGAAAAGGGACAACGGCCTCTGCTTGCCTGGATGCCAGATACTTCAGTTCCTCCCTGTATACCACTGGTGCCTTTCAAGCTGCTGTGCTGGTGCTGGAACTCAGAGGGAGTGAGTCTGAGTAGGTCAGTTCATGTGTGGGTTTTTTAAGAGAAACTGCTTGGTTATCCAGCAGTTTCTTCCACTGACTCAATCCACCCTGGTTTTTGTAGCCAGAAGTTGTGAGGACTTGTCTTCCTGGCACTGGAACCCTGGGCTGAGGGGCTTGGGTCTCCTCACTCCTGGGATATCCCTCCTGAACTTTTATCCACCACACGTGGGTGAGAGACCAGCCTCTTCCATCTTAGTGCCCTGCTGTCAGTCTGGATGGATGCAGTTGCTTTTAATTCCATAGTTGTCAGACTTCCATTCAACTTGATTTCTGATGGTTCTGAGTGATGGTTGTTCTATATTTTAGTTGTGATTTTGATGTGGTTGTGTGAAGAGGCAAACCATGTCTGCTCACGCCACCATCTTGACCAGGGTCTTCAATACTAATTCTTTCTTCTCCCTTATTAAATCTGTTATTGATTCCCTCTAATGAATTTTTCAGTTGATTTATTGTATTTTTCAGCTCCAGAATTTCTGTTTGGTTCTTTTTAAGTTTCTGGTTTTTGATACCATTTTGTTCATGCATTGTTTTCATAATTTTATCCAGTTGTCTAACTTTGTTTTCTTTTTCTCATTAGGCATCTTGATGACAGTTACTTTTAATTCTTTTTCTGGCAGCTCATAGATTTGCATTTCTTTAGGGTCAGTTTCTAGAGTTTTATTTTGTTCCTTTGATTGGGACATGTTTCCTTGTTTTCTTCATGTGCTTTGTGATGTTTTGTTGTTAGGCTTGGGCATTTGAAAAACAACCATGTCTCTTTATGGACTGGCTTCATGCAGGGGAACACCTTCAATGATCAGTATAGGTAGAGATTCGAGGACCTCTCAAGCCATTTTGAGGATGTATCTTCTCTGTGCTTCTGCATGTGCTTTTAGTTGCCTCCAATTCCCTAAGGAAGCCAAAATAAAATTCCCTAAGGATTTTGTCCTTGCTTCTTCTCAGAAGCCTGCAGTCTCGTTCTGCTTGGCCTGTGTCTATGGAACTACATCTCTAACATGCAGCAGTGGTTGTGTTTCTTTTCAGAGGCTTCCAAGCAAGGCCACTAAGAAATTGTTCCCTTGGGTAGCGCCCAGACAAGCAAGAATGTTAGATGAAAGGTCTACTCTTTTCGTTTCCATCCTGAGAAAGGATCCACAGTGTGGGAGGTTTCTTCCCAGCTCTGCCATGCTACGTCAGATAGGGGGAAGGGCATGAAGAGGCATGCAAGGTACCATGAATTTTTGTACCCTTCACTGGGATCTCTTCTTGGTTTTATACTGATCTGGGTGCTGTAACTTCTCAACTGATCTCTAGAGTTCTCTTGAAGATATTCTGTTCCATTTGTCTTTTTTTTAAAGATTTTATTTATTTATTTTTAGAGAGAGGGGAAGAAGAAAGAGAGGGAGAGAAACAGCAATGTGTGGTTGCCTCTCACATGGCCCTCACTGGGGACCCGGCCTGCAACCCAGGCATGTGCCCTGACTGGGAATCGAACTGGGACCCTTTGGTTCCCAGCCCGCGCTCAGTCCACTGAGCTACACCAGCCAGGCCCCATTTGTCATTGTTAACTCAGTGATTCTGTGAGGGCCTGAAGCCCCTTAGTCCACCATGTTGCTCATGTTCACCCCATTCGGTTCTTTTTTGGAGCTTGTATTTCTGTGTCGAAATTCTTCTTTTTTTTTTTTCATCCATTTTTGTCCATCTTTCCTTCTAATTTCTTAACAATTTTAATAGTTATTTTAAAATTCCTTGTCTAGTAATTCTGATATCCATGTCATCTGTCCATCTTCCTCTATTGATTTTTTTCTGTGATCATTTGTCATATTTTCTTATTTCCCTTTTTAAGCCTTTTATGGCAGAGTGATTAAAATCACCATGGAGATTAGACTAAATGTTATTATTCCCCAGAGAGGGCATGCCCGTTCCTCTATCAAACAACTAGAGTGGGAGACTCATCACTTCCATCCAACCAAAAGTTAGCTGTGTCAGAGCTGTGTTGCTACTTTTGTTATTTTCTATTTTATTTTCATTTTTCTGGAATTTTAGCACAGGGTAAGATCTGTCCCATGCGTATTCCAGTTCCCAACTTTTAGCAGCAACTTAGGTCTAACCAACATGAAATTATGAGTATCTTTCTGTGTTCTAGTTCAGGTCCCAGCTTCCTATGTATCTGTATTTTCAGCAAGTCCTGCCTGTGGGGTAAAATCAGCAGGAGGAGAGAACTGACTGGTTTTTAGCCTTCTACATATTTCAGTTTGCCACACTACCCCATGATTGTTACAAGCACCATGACATTCCTCTTGGCCAAGCAACATTCATTTGTGTGTGACAAGCCTCACCCTGTGTCCCCAGACAACAAAGATACCCCCAGGGAGGAGAGCAGCCACTGGTCTCTACTCATCTCATTATTTTTCTCCGGAATGTAGCTCGTTTAGATTTATCTTTGTATCCACAGTTCTCTGGGATCTTTTCTTAAATCTACATATTTTTGTTTTATCTGTTGTTTTCTTGTTATTTTGGAGGGTATAATGGTCTTTGGTGAACTACATCATAACTGGTAGCAGAATTATCAGCTCATATTAATCCATATAGGAATTGGGATGATTCAAAGTTGGGCCCCCAGTCCCTGCAAAAGGCTGGTCTAATTTTACTCGTAGTACATATTCTGTTAAGGTCCCAATCCAAAGCCTGGAGACAACTTGCCAGGGTCTCTCCCGTCTGACCAGAACTGAATGCCTATTTTGTTACCTAACACCTGTAAGTCCTTTTGGGAAATTCTCTTCAACTTCCCAGCCAGTAAGCTTCCTCCTCTGAAATCAGAAAATGCTTTTCCAGGAATACTGTCTTTGAATGTCAGGCTCATCTCTGGATTTTCCTCCTTTCCCAGATCTTGACCCTGCAATTACTTACTGCTTTGGTAGTTACCTAGTAACTTTCAAAAGACACTATTTTATTTTACCCAGCTATTCTAATTCCGCTCAACAGGATGATTGGTCTTAACCGTCTAGTTCATTAGCAGAAGGAAAATTCCTGATAAGCTTTGGATCTCTACCTACCAAAGTCCTGAGATTATAATTTTGAATAAACTGACAGAAGTTCTAGCTATTTCCACTAGGACTTTATGAATATGTATATTCAGTCTCAGTGGACCACTGAAACCATTTCTGCTCATTGGTTCTGACAAACTCAATGGGAAACACTGCTAAGCAGACTAACAGCAGTAGTGGATTGACTTCTTCAGGGTTTCTGGAAAATCAGTAATAGTAGTCACAGTGTGTTACTTTAAAGAACCTTCTGATAACCACAGCAGCTATGGTATACTCTTTCATGAGTTTCTCCCTGACTACTTAGATGTAGGGAGGGGAGGGTTGTTTGTAATCATCCGTCATTTGTGTTCCATCTGGATTGTGGTTTGGGGCCCGGACACATTCTGCTGGGTGGGAAAGAAAGAGAGGAGAGCTAGATTTTATGCTGCTGTATCACAGTGTGCCAGTGGGGTCTCACAGTGCCAGAAGCTCTCAACCTGGATGCTACAGTGAACCCACTAGCAGGTTGAGTTTAGGTGTATTTGGGGCGATACGTAGGTGGAGATGGATTGGTTGGCCTTAGTAGTAAGCAAAGCTGATTCTCCCACATAGCATGAAGATATAAGTAATTGTGAATTTCTTACCTTTTTCCCCTCAGGGAAGAAAATGGGAAGTGAGTGCCACTGGTGAACACTGAGTTAGCACGAGTAAATGTTTAGATGAGTAACCCCACCTACAAACTGAATCTAATGTAGTCATCAAAGAGTCTGCAGTTCCTCTTCCTCAGGCTTTGTGATCAGTGTTCAATCTCACTGGCAACTTCCTGACTGAAAACAATATTAATTCGCTGTTACCCTGGTCTGGAGAACAAACATAAGGACCCTGAGGTCCCAAAGCTTCTGTTAAGTTTGTAGAAGTGGCCTCAGATTTTCTATGAGATTAGAGTAAACTGACTCTGCAGATATACTTCCAATTTGCTCCCCAGATGGACTCAGTTTGAACTCTATCCACTTTGAAGTTGAGCTACTAAATGAATTATAGGAATGTTTTAACCTCTGAAGCATACAATATCCCCAAATTTCTATGAAAACTACAGATAACCTGATTATGACAACTCAGTATTAAAAACTGAGCTACTTCTTGGTACCTATCCAAAGGAAATTAAATATGGATCTCAAAATTATATCTACACTCCTATGCTCATTGCAGCATTATTCACAATAGCTAAGATACTAAAATAACCTAAATGTCTGCCAGTGGACAAATGGGTAAAGAAAATGTGATATGTGTGTATGTATGAGTATATACATACCATTTTCATCAACATAGATGAACTTGGAGAACATTATGCTAAGTGAAATGAGCCAGATACAGAAAGACAAATATCATATGATCTCACGTATATGTGGAATCTAAAACAGTCAAACTCAGAAGCAGAGAGTAGAATGGTGGTTGCTAGGGGTGGGTTGGTGGAGGAGAAACTGAGGAAGTGTTGGTCAGAGGGTACAAAGTTTGAGGATGATTTCTGGAGATCTAATGTACAACATGGTGACTAAAGATAGCAATACTATATTATAACTTGCATTTTGCTAAGAAAGTAAATCTTAAGTGTTCTTACCACAAACATGGTAATTATGTGAGTTGATGAATATGTTAATTAGCTTGAGTGAGGTAATCATTTCACAATGTGTGTCAAAATATCAATTTGTAAACCTTAAATATATGTGATTTCTTATTTGCCCATTATGCCTCAAGAAAGTTGGAAACAAAAACAAAACAAAACTGACTTGAACTGATTGTCTTTCAGGTATGAGAGAATTGAAATCCCAATCCATATCGTACCTCATGTAACCATTGGGAAAGTATGCCTGGAATCAGCAGTCGAGCTGCCCAAGATCTTGTGCCAAGAGGAGCAGGATGCATATAGAAGAATTCACAGGTAGAAACTTTCCTTGCTCCTCTTCTCTACTTCTAGATCCCAGTCTCAATTGTCTTCTTCTGTCCTTCCATCATAGCAGCTCAACTCTTGAGCACACTTTCCTTTTACCTCTCTGTGAGAATGCTTTGTAGCGGTCTTCAAACACAATGCTCCTTACGCTGTATGAAAACAATCTCGTTAACGTTTGTTTATCTCCTGCTGCATTTTGGATCCTCCAAGGGCAAAGACACTTTTTTGGATGTAAAAAACTAATAAATTACAGTATCTTAGTAGCCCTGATGCCAAGCACTGGGTCTTGCCCAATAAACGTGTACTGTGTGAAGACTTCAGTGAGACAGTAATTTCAGAATTATCTCTTTGAATTATATTCAAAGTTCTGAATAGAGTCACATCTCAAAAATCATGAAAAATTTAATAATGGGAATTTAAATTATCCGTATTCATCTAATCCAGATGGTGGAGGTCTGGTGCAGTTTATCATTTTGTTATATAGTCCATGACCCTTCACTGCTGCTTTGTTACTAACCTAAACTATTTTACCCCTTTAGTCTTACACATCTGGACTCAGTAACGAAGATCCATAATGGCTCAGGTAAGATTTTTTTTTTTCTTGAGTATAAGCAGTTATCTCTGAAATACTCAGCTGACGGGAGTAAATTTTATTTCAGTGACTGAAGTGATGAGTACCAGTTTCCTCAAGTTTCACTTCCCCAAAGCTTTGCCACTCATTAATCCTGCTCCCAACTTTTCTATTGAATGCCCTGGACCGGAGGAAAGACAGGAACATGTTTTATGATAGACCTCCTCAGCAGTGTGCTGGTACATGTTTAATAACCAGTTCTCAGGGAGCAGGAGGGCCCTGACTTGGCGTTTTTGTCTGTTTCCATGGTATAATACCCCTCCATGGCTCATTTCAAAGCACTACCATGGCCTCAGTCAGATCACAAACTTTCTGAAATTTCAACGATTGGCTTTCATGAGGTAATCTAAGTTGGTTCTAGCACAGCACTACCATCCTATTGTGGTGGGAGTTGAAACAGATGGATAGACAGACAGATGAAAGAGAGGGCATGAGGGAGGAAATTGAATCATGCCAATAAATATAGAAGGAATACCTATATAAGCCCAAGGAACAACAAGCTCAATACAATACATAAAATTACTTTTCTGCAACATAAACAGCTATACAACCAAACTTCCTCTCTAACCCTGACTCTTAGGCCATTCTGTGCAATCTTCCCCAGTGGCTGGCTGACAGTCACCGGTGAAGAAGGGGAGGCTTTCAAGTGTTACAGGTAATCACTTTGCAGGGAAAAGAAGAGAGAGATGGTTCAGTATATTTGTCCCATAATTTCTGTCTGGAGGTGAAACCTGGCAAATAGTTAAAAGTTGGTAATATACCAAACTCTGTTCAGAAAGTATCCAGCCATTTACTATGAAATATAGAAACATTTATGGGAAAAGATACAAGAAACATTGTACAAAGGACAATGACGCCTCAGTCCCCTTCAAAGTAGGCACCTTGAGACATAACGTAGTTCTCCCAGCATCTCTTCCACTGTTCAAAATGCTCTGCAAAATCCTTTGTTGGAATAGTCATCAGCTGCCCTGTCGTATTTTTCTTGAATCTCACTGATGGTCTGAAATCCTTTCCCTTTCAAAGGTGATTTTAGTTTTGGGAAAAGCCAGAAGTTGCAGGGTGCAAAATCTTGGCTGTAGGGGGACTGAATCACCTGGGTGATTTTATGTTTTCCAAGAAAAACTGAACAAGACATGATGCATGAGCAGGTGTGTTGTTGTAATGAAGCCGCCAATCACCAGTTGCCCATAGCTGCAGCCATTTTTGTCGTATTGCATCTCTCAACTGATGAAGAACACTGAGGTAGTATTTCTTATTGTTTGGCCTGGAGCAGCATACTTGTGATGGACACTATCTTCCCAATAAAAAAAATACAGTTAACATGGTCTTGATCTTGCTGCGACTTTGCCACACTTTCTTTGAATATGGAAACCAGGCAACTTCCATTGGGATGACTGGGCCTTCATTTCTGGGTCATAGCCATAGACCCACGATTCACCTCCAGTTTGACCTTCTTGAGGAAAACTGGTTCATTGGTAGTGGTTTGAATCAAGTCATTAGCAAGTGCAGCACAATATTCCTTCTGCCCTGGAAGCAGAAGCCACAGAATGAATTTTGCCACAATACGTGTCATGCCAAGATCCTGAGTCAAAATCTTGGGCACAGTGGTTTTTGTAACCTCCAGATCAGCTTCTAGTTCCCGCACTGTCAGTTGCCAATCTTTGTTGATTGCAGCCTGTACATGTTCAGCATTCTCAGGTGTTCTGCTTGTCGCAGGCCTTCCAGAACAAGGATCACTTTCAAGAGAT
The DNA here is from genome assembly GCA_004026765.1 of Micronycteris hirsuta. Taxonomy (NCBI): domain Eukaryota; kingdom Metazoa; phylum Chordata; class Mammalia; order Chiroptera; family Phyllostomidae; genus Micronycteris; species Micronycteris hirsuta. The sequence goes on along the minus strand of PVJI01006051.1, from coordinate 24,142 downwards.
TCTTGCCCATCTTTGAAGTGTCTGTGCCACACTTTTATTTGCCCTGCACTCATTGCATCATCCCCGAAAGCTTTCTGATTCATCTGAATTGTTTCCATGAAGGAATGTTCAAGCTTAACACAAAATTTGATGCAGATTCATTGCTGTACTCAATCATTTTGAATGCAATGGCCACACAGTGTACATGCTAAGTCAATGGCATCTACCGCCCCCACTGACTAGTACAGTGAAGTTGTCATTGTTAACGCATGCACATTCCAGTCCACTCTCCTTGGCTGCTGGGTTATGTTAATGTAGTGAAAACCATTCTATTAACAATGGCTGGACTTTTTCTGGACAGACATCATATAAAATGTAGCCATTCTCTAAAGCCATAGTACTATAAGTCAAAAGTGGACAAATCAGTAGAACCAAGTAAAGCCCAGAAATAGGGATATGTGTGTGTCTGAGTTTATATTTAAGAAAGATATTACTTCCAATCAATTTTTAAAGGGTGAATTATTTACTAAATAGTATTGGGATAGTTCATTTTTTAGTTTATTCATTCAAGAAACATTTGAGTACCTACTCTCAGTGAGGTACTATTCTAGGACTGGGTCACAGTCCTGAACAAAAGAGACAGTCTTAACCTTCATGGACTTACTATATATTCTATTTCCATTAGGGGGAAATAGATTCCTAGCTAACTTCCTACACAAAAATAAATTCTAGCTATATTTAAACTTTTACTGTTAAATGTGGTACAGCCACTTTGGGAAAGGGGTTAGCAATTACAATTACCAAATGTCCCACCAGCTCTTCTAGGCATATACCCCAAAGAGTTGAAAACACATGTTCAAACAGAAACATGTACAGGAACATTCATAGCAGCATTATTTGCAATAGCCAAAGAGTGGAAACACCCAAGTGTCTGACAGTGGGTGAATGGACAAAGTGTAATCCATCCATAGAATGAATACTGCTCAGCAACAAAAAGTATAAACTACTGTACTGATACATGAACAACCTGGATGTATCCGAACAGCAGTATGCCAAGTGAAAGAAGCATCACACAAAATGCTATGTTATTCTGTAGTTACATTTATATGAAGTTCAAGAATAGGCAAAATTATCCTGTGGTAACAGTAAGCACATTAGTAGCTGCTGGGGCCAGAGATGAAGGTGCACTGACTGCAAAGGAACCTGCAGAGGAGCCAGTGGGCTGATAGAAGTGGTCTATACCTTGACTAGGAGTGGTTACAAGGTGTGTGCACTTGTCAAAACTTATTGAACTGTACATTTAAAATAGGTTCATTTTATTGTCTGTAAATTATACCCTTGTAAAGCTCATTTTAAAAGGAAAAAAATACAGCCCTGGCTGGTGTGGCTCAGTGGATTGAGCGCCGGCCTGTGAATCAAAGGGGTGTGGGTTCGATTCCCAGTCAGGGCACATGCCTGGGTTGTGGGCCAGGTCCCCAGTAGGGGGTGCGCAAGAGGCAACCACACATTGATGTTTCTCTCCCTCTCTTTGTCCCTCCCTTCCCCTCTGTCTAAAAATAAAATAAATAAATAAAGTCTTTTTTAAAAAAAGGGAAAAATATGGTAGGAAAATCTAAGAGGGTATTTTACACTCTGAGGAGGTAATGGCCTAAATATAATCTGAAACCCTGAACTCAGGAAAAAAAGAAAGAAAAATTAAAGACTTTTACAGACCCCTACAGAAAAATCAAATTGCTTATAATAATTTTTAAAAGAAGTATGGATTAAGACAAAATTATTAGTGTTTCACATTTTTCTTTTGGCAAATATTAAACTGAGAAAAGTGAACATACCCATTTACTGTTCCTGGAGGTATAATTTAGTATAATCTAGAAAATGCTGGATAATCAGTTTTTAAATATGCATGGACTTGTATTTAGCAACTCCACTTTCAGAAATGTATCCAGCAAAACTTTGTAGGACGAAGGTACAAAATAAATTGAAAGGGTATTAACTGCAGTTTTTATAATAGCGAAAAACCAGATGCCACTGAAACGTCCATCAATAGAGGATTTATTAAATTGGTACATCCATTCCAATGAATATTGTACAGCTCTTAAGAAGGAAAGCTAGATCTTTACTGAAACTGGAAGATGTCTATAGCATATTGTTATGTGAGGAAAAAGTAACATCCAAAATCAGTTTTTATTCTAAAGTATACATATACATATGTACACACATATACATATACATATATCTTGGAAGATATATCCCACCACATTACAGTGGTCATTTTCAATAAGTCATGTACTATGAGAGAAAAAGATACTTCTGTTAGGTGGAATTTGTTTAAAAAAATTAGAGTGTCATTGAATCCTTGTCTCACCATGAAGCTAAACATTCATAGTAAGGCATGAAAGGTGATAAAACTCTCTTACTCTTCATCTCTGGTTTTTCCTCATTTTAAAGGAGGATATTTCAAGTGAGTTAAAGTAATGTATTTATTTCTTCAGTGTACATGACATTTGCAAAGCAGTTTTTCTAGTGGATTTGTGGAAAACTAAGTTATAGAAGGCAGACTTCTAGCTCTCTAGGAAGTTATTGTCATTTACAGTGTGGGAAGGGCTGAGGGTTTGGAAAAGAAACCCTTCTATAGCTCTTAGCCTTTTTGCCTAAAAGAGTAAAGAGCTGGTCATTTTCTGCTCTCTGCTTAGCTAGGTTTCCCTCTGGCCTACAGATCCAGGGATATTCAGAAATGCCTCAGAATAGGTAACTTTACTCAGCTGTTCTTTCTTTCCTCTGGCTGGCTGTACAAAATTGTCTGCCAGTCCTACTTACTGCACTTTTTCTACTTCCTCCTCCAACTCGTTTCTGTGCTCACAGTTGAGGGGCTGCTGGTGGTAGAGGGTTATCTCATGTGTTTTTTCTTTTGAAGTGTTTACCAAGAACCTGTGCAGTCAGATGTCAGCAGTCAGCGGGCCTCTCCTACAGTGGCTGGAGGACAGACTGGAGCAAAATCAGCAGCATTTGCAGGAGTTGCAACAAGAAAAGGAAGAGCTTATGCAAGAACTTTCTTCTCTAGAATGAAGTGGAAGATAAAATGGGGTAAAAATTTTTTTTTCAATGGTCTGAAAATTCACACACCTCATGTGTAGGCAGACAATGGAGCATCTCTTTTTATATTCAAATGGATGAGTTTTATGTATGGAATAAACAAACACAAGACGTCTTCTTAAAAGTTTCACTGGGGCTTAATGAACCCTCTACCTGTAACTGGCTTAGAGAAAACATTGCAAGATTATTTAAGGAGAATATTAAAGGTTATATTTAACAGCTGTGGAATGTGCATTGGCAAGGATAACCTGTAATAAAATTTCTGGGGGAGTATATTTTAAATTTTTATTTTCCCCTTGTTTAACTTGGAAATATTTATATTCATTTTTAGAGGCACTCCCTAGAATAAGCTGAAGGAAGAAGAGTATTTAATGTTTCAGTTTTGTAGTTATGATGTTTATGTTACATAAGTAAATAAGTACACAAGCATTATGTCTTCCTTCTTGATCTCTGAAATATATATTCTGAGATACACATCAAAATTGAATCTATGTAAGTGCCTTTCTAACCAAATAGATGAGTTCTAGCATATTTGATTCTAAAGTAAAATTGTATCAAGAAGATCCTATTTACCTAGGAACTTCCATTATAGTATAAATGTCTTTTTCCAGAGATATTCAGGATTTAGAATATAACAAAAACCATACTTTATAAAGTTCTGTTGTAGTATTCTTACCATATGTAACCACAAATAGTAGGTGTGTCTTCAGAAAAGAGTCAAGCCTATTGCATACTGGAAATTAAAGTGGGAACTGGAGGAGGTATAAAGAAAGTAAATAACAAGAGCCCCAATCCAACATCAGTGACAAAGTGTTGGATTTTGGTTTTGTTTCTTGTTTCTCCTTAGATTGTTGTTTTTCATGTTTTAAAATACAGCCCAGAACCACTTGCACCAGAATCACTTGGAGGTCAAACTGCATCTCTGGGTGGAACCCAGGCATTTTCATGAGCTCCCCAGCTGATTCTAAGACAAACCACTACCCTAGGGCATATGCAGTATAAATGCTGTATTTTCCCTAATTTCTCGCAGCCACAGTTCTTCTCTGTTTTTTTCCCTATAGGAAAAATGAGAATATCCAGGTATAAAATAAGCTAAATCAATTTCGAAGAAAAAGTTGGAAGGGCTCACATTACCTGACTTCAAGACTCACTATAAAGCAATAGTAATCAAGATGATATAGTATGTGACCAACTGATTTTTTTTATTTTTGTTTTTTTGTGACCAACTGATTTTTGACAAAGGTGCAAAAGCAGTTCAGTGGAGGAAGGATAGTCACTTCAACAAATGACACTGGAAAAATTGGACACCCAAAGGCAAAAAATGAACTTTGACATAAAATGCACAGTTTATATAAAAATTAACTCAAAATCCATCCTGGACTTAAGATATAAGATGTAAAACTATAAAAATTTTAGAGATAAAATCATAGCAAACTTTGATCTTGGGCCCGGCTGGTGTAGCTCAGTGGATTGAGCGCGGGCTGGGAACCAGAGGGTCCCGGTTCGATTCCCAGTTGGGGCACATGCCTGGGTTGCGGGCCGGGTCCCCAGTGGGGGCCATGTGAGAGGCAACCATACATTGCTCTTTCTCCCTCCCTTCTCCTCTCTCTGAAAGTAAATGAAAGTTCTCAGCCTTCACCTCCAAAGCACGATCCTAAAAGGAAAAGTTGATATATTAGACCTCATCAAAATGAAAAACTTTTGCTGTGCAAAAGTTTAAGAGGGGGAAATTATTCAGAGAATTATTTAAAAACCATATATCTAATCAATCTAGAATATATAACAGTAAAAACGAAAGTTAAACATACATATACCATATGACCCAGCCATCTAACTCCTAACATTTATCACAGAGAAATGAAAACCTGTCTTGTCAAGAGAACTTCTACACAAATGTTCTTATCATCTTCATTTTTAATGGCCCAAAACTGGAAGCAACCCACATGTCCTGCAATTGAGTGGTTAAACCAATGAAACCAATCATCCATCCCATGGAATACTACTCTTTAACCAAAAGGAATAGACTATTGACACATACAACTTGGATGGGCCTCAAAGGTATCATGACAAATATTTTTTAAAAAGTCTCAAAAGGTCACATACTGTATAATCAATTGATATAACTTCCTTGAAATGTCAAGATTACAGCAATGAACAGATTAATAGTTGCTAGGCATAGGGACTGGAGGGGTCTGGAACATATGTGACTAACATGTGGAACATGTGTGTGAAGGGATAACACAAGGAGTTTCTTTGTACTGATGGAACAGTTCTGTATTTAGATTGTGGTGTTGATTTAGTGAATTTATACCTGTACTAAAACTACATAGATGTACACAAACCCACTAATTAATGCATGTAAAATTGAAATAAGTTCTGCAATCTAGTAAGTAGTAATATACCATTTTCAATATGTTAGTTTTGAAGTAGTACTATACTTATGTAAGCTCTTGTTAATGGGAGATATTGGGTGAAGGGTACCTGGGACTCACTGTACTATTTGCAACTTCCTGTAAAACTATAATTATTGCAAATAAAAATTTATAGCCCTGGCTGGTGTGGCTCATTGGATTGAGTGCCAGCCTGGAAACCAAAGGGTCACTGGTTCAATTCCCAGTCAGGGCACATGCCTGGGTTGCAGGACAAGCCCCCCATAGGGGGTGCACGAGAGGCAACCACATACTGATGTTTCTCTCCCCCTATTTCTACCTCCTCCCCCCTCTGTAAATAAATTAAAAAATATTTTTTAAAAGTTGTAAGTATTAAATCAGGTACTAGAAATTATAGTACTTATTTTATGAAATAAGAGTGATAAAAAAATCTAAGGGCAATAAAATGATTTGAATATTTTTACAGGCCAACCTTGAGCACATGTACCTTTTCCTTTCTGGACTTCAATTTCTCTTTTTTTTATAATGTTAGAATAGATGACCACCAAGGTTCCTCTTAGCTAAGTGTTCAGTCTTTAAGTGTTAAGCATTATAAGGAACAGTAATGTAGACAAGATGTGTCATTACTTACTACCTGCACCAATCTGGCTTACACAATATATTGCATTCTGTTTACAACCCCGTATTCCCTTCTGGTTAGCAGATTCTGTTTTAAATCATAGCCAAGACTCTGATGGGAACAATAAACACTTGTTTTCTTTGTTTTCTCATATCCTATTTATTCAGCTCATTGCATTCTGAACTTTGCCCATACCACTCCATTCAAACCACTCCTGCCAAAGTCACCACTGACCTCCACATAATGAAAGTCAATAGACGCCTTTCCTGTCTTTAATGAATCTCTCAGTCTTGACACAATTAGCCACTGTTGCTTGAAATCTATCTCTCTTGGCTTCTGCTATTCTAATCTTTTCTGGTATTTCTCTTCTCTGGCTGTTTCTTCTCAAATTCATTCAAAGGCTTCTCTGTCATTGTTTACCTATATGCAGTTGACAGACAAATCTGTTTCTCCATCTGGTCCTTTATTTGAACTCTAGACCTGCATTTCCACCTGCCTACTATATATGTCCACTCAGCTGTCTTCGTGGCACATCAGCCAGGAATCAGTTAAACTAAACAAATAAGTGAATTAGTTGAGCAAATAAATAAATACTGATATAAAAAAAGGGTGAGGTAGGTTTTTCAGTGTCAGAGAAACAATTTACAAATGTGACAATGGGGAAGGGTAAAAGGAACCTCATGGTGTTGGACTGAAATTAGAAACATTGATATAAACTTTTTTCCAAAGAAAAAAATAGACTCAATCCAAGATGTCAGCAGAGTAGGAGGATGTTAAACTTAACCTCCTTCCAGGACCAAACTGGAATTAAAACTAAAATATAAAACAATCAACCTGAATAACCAACTGAAGACTAGCTGAACAGAAGTCTTATAACCAAAGATTTACAGAAGCCATATCGAGACTGGTAGGAAGGGCAGAGACATAGGCAGTGGGTGAGATTCAGGAGGGATATCCCAGCTGCAAAAGTCCCCCATGAGGAGCGTGGGGTCTTAACCCCATGCCAGGCTCTTCAGCCCAGAGCACCAGAGCCAGGAAAAGGACCTCACATAATATGTGGCTGTGAAAATCAGCAGGGATTCAGTCTGCCAGGAAGAGATGGGATTCTGTTAGAAACCCAGGTGCATTATTAAAGGGCCAGTGCACAAAATCTCATTCACAGCCATTCGCCCTAGGCTTCGGCAGAGGGAGAGTAGAGTGGACTAGAGTCATGCGAGGAGAGACTGGGTTGTGTGGCTCTGGGGAAAAAGCTGAAGGGAAAGCTGTTAGGGTCACTGTGCTGAGTCCCTCTCTCACACCAAAGATGCCATCTTTCTTGGATCAAGAACTCCCCTCCATATGACATTAGCCTGAGGGAATGCAGTAGCCCCATACTTCTGACTCCCTCTTGCAACACCCTGCAGAGCATATTCCCTTCAGAAGAGTCAGTTGCCTGAGCCCATGGCGTAGAAGTCCAGGAGGACTCAGGAAGTGTCAAAGACTGACTGGTGTGGTACTGGGGCAGGGGCCATTCCCTTCCTTTCCAAAAGCCTAATGTGCACTACCCCCCATAGGAGATCTACTAGCCACAATCTCCTGACCCCTGTCCCCCTCTGCCAAGGCAAGGCATTTAAGCAGGTCTGGGCAGAATCCAGGAGAGACTGATTTTTATGGTTCTAGGGCAGGGGCAATACCCACCACTTCATGCAAGCCTGACCTGCACCACCCCTCCAATGGAGATCCACTAGCCATACCCTCCTAATTGCTGGGGGCCCAGACCTGCTGAGCTCAGGCTCTTGAAGAGGTCCAGGCACAATCCAGGAGAGACTGGTATGGTTCTAGGGCAGGTGCTATCTTTCCCTCACATGCTTGACTGGTGCCACTGTGCCTCTGCAGAGCCCTGCCTTCATATGGCTAAATCTTGGTCTGTTTGGGCCTGAACTCTGCTGGCCTCCTGCTGCTGAATCTCTGAGACCCTTCCACACCAAAAAGGTCTGCGGGCACCTGAGGGTGGCAGCTGGCCTTGGTGTATCCTGGGACATTTGCTGAGTGAACTCAGACCTAGCACTGGCATCAAGTTTAAATCTATCAATCTGGTGAACACCACTTGCTCCCTACCTGATGACACATGACAACCTACCTCATGCAACTTGGATACCACCAGAGGCCCTTTCAGCGACTGAGCCTAACAGGCAGCTGGCAGGTGGACACAGGTGGAGGTAGATCTTGGGGTGCCTTTTGCTTACTTGCCCCCATGCTCAGTGATGGTGGAAGCCAGCCTTGGTGCTGAGCTTGGCCCTTCCCACATAACACTCAGGACCAGAAGAGGCAGCCACAATCTGTGGGCAGCTTTTTAGCTACAAATGGGTAGCCCAGGGGCAGTCACAGGCAGTGTCTGATATTGACTGCACCAGAGTCCATCCCAAGAGGCCCCAGAACCAGCACATCAGGTGGCAAGCATCAGAAAACATCAGAGCAAGACCCAATTAGCTCCAAAAGCTGCACATCCAAAGGGAGATCACACCAAGTACCAGAATCTGCTAGGGCAAATTCTGCTTCATGCGGCTAGCATCTACACGGCATCCCTTACACTGTGTCTGGGGGCCAGTCCTCACAGTCAGCCACCCTGAGCACAGATGGAACAATAGCCATCAAGACTTAACTATAGTAGGAGAGCTCACATAACCCGTATGAAGAATATTCCTGGAGCACCTTGCTCGGGTGATCAGGAAGGCTGCACTATTGAGCCCAACAGTATACTAACTGCCATCATAGTAAGTTAAGTAAGGCCATCATGTAAGGCCAGTAAGGCCATCATAATGAGATTGGGAGACATAGCATATCTAACTTATACACAGAACAAACACAGCAAAAAATGGGGAGACAAAGAAACATGGTCCAAATAAAAGAACAGGAGAAATGCCCAGGGACAGAACTAAATGAAATGTAGAAAAGCAATCTACCAGATACAGAGTTCAAAAGAATGGTTACAAGAATGTTCAACTAACTGAGGGGAAGAATGGATGATCTCAGCAAGGACATAAGGAGATAGTAAGCATGAAAAAGGAATTAGAAACCATAAAAAATAGAAATGAAGAACACTATCTGTAATGAAGAATACACTAGAAGGAATCAATGATAGGTTCGATGAAGCACAGGATTTACTCAATGATTTGGAAGAAAACATAGGAAACACAATCAGAGCAGAAAAAAACAAAAAAATTCTTTTAAAAAAGAGGATAGTTGAAAGGGCATTTGGGACAATATGATGTGTCATGACATCTGCATTATAGGGGTGCCAGAAGAAGAAAGGAGAGATTAAGGGATTGAGAACCTATTTGAAGAAATTATTGAAAACTTCCCTAACCTGCTGAAAGAAAAAGGCACACAAGACCAGAAAGTACAGAGTTCCAAACAAGATGAATCCCCAAACAGGCCCACAACAAGACACATCATTATTCAAAAGCCAAAGGTTAAAGATAAAGAATCTTAAAAGCAGGAAGAGAAAGACAGTTACCTATTTGGTAACTCCCATAAGACTGTCAGCTGTTAACAAATATTGCAGTCTAGAAGGGAGTGGTACAAAATCTTCAAAGTGATGAAAAGCAAGGACCAACAACCAAGACTGCATTACCAGCAGGCTATCATTAAAATTGAAGGAGCCTATGTACCCCAATGTTCATAGCAGTGTTATTTACAATAGCCAAGTGCTGGAAGCAACCTAAGTGCCCATCAGTAAGTGAGTGGATAAAAAAACACACAATGGAATACTACACAGCAGAAAGAAAGAAGGAGCTCCTACCCTTTGCAACAGCATGGACGGAATTGGAGAGCATTATGCTAAGTGAAATACACCAGGCAGTGAAAGACAAATGCCATATGATCCCACCTTTAACTAGAACCTAATCAAGAAAACAAGTGAGCAAAATATAATCGGAGACATGGAAATAAAGAACAAACTGACAGTAACCAAAGGGGAGAGGGGAGGGACATAATGGGGGAAAGAAGGAGAAGAGTCATCAAGGAACATCTGTAAAAGACCCATGGACAAAGCCAGAGGGGGGTAGGATTGAGGGTGGCAGGCGGGGGTCTGTGGGGTAGGGTAAAGTGGTGATGGTAAAATGGAAACAACTGTACGTGAACAATAAAAGAAGTACAAATGGGTAATTACAAAGTAGTCACAGGGATGTGAAGTATAGCCTAGGGAATATAGTCAATAACATTGTAATAATTATGTATGGTGTCAGGTGGGTACTAGATTTACTGGAGTAATAACATAGTAAGTTATATATTGTGTAATCACTGGGTTGTACACCTGACACTAATATAAATATTGTATGTCAACTGTAATAGAAAAATAAAAAATTATGTAATGTCAGAAAAAGAAAAACTTACATACAAAGTTATTATCCCAGCTTCAACCAGAAAAAAATAAAATAAAATAAAATTGAAGGAGAAATAAAGAGCTTCCCAGAAAAAGCTAAAAAGCTAAAGGAGTACACTATCTCCAAGCCAGTATTACAAGAAATGTTAAACAGTTTTATTTAAGAAGAAACAAAGAAAAAGAGAATGACTGTTATAAAGAATAAAATGACAATAAATACTCACCTATCAATAATAACTTCAAATGTAAATGGCTTAAATGCTTCAATCAAGAGACAAAGGGTAGCTAAATGGATAAGAAAACAAGACCCATATATATGCTGTGTACAAGAGACTCATCTCAGAAGGAAAGACACAAACAGGCTAAAAGTAAAGGGATAGAAGATATTTAATGCAAATGGAAATTAAATAAAAGCCTGAGTAGCAATACTTACATCAGACAAAATAGACTTTAAAGCAAAGGCTATAATGAGACAAAGAAGGATACTACATAAGGATAAAGGGATTAATCCAACAAGCGGATACAACCCTTGTAAATATTTACGTACCCAACATAGGATTTTTTTCTAGAAACATAATTTTCCAAAACTGAATCAAGAAGAATCAGAAAGCCTGAACACTGATAACAACTTGAAATTGAAGGAGTAATCAAAAAACTCTCTGCACACAAAAGCCCTGGACCAGATGGTTTCACAGGATAATTTTACAAGACATTTAAGGAAGAGCTAACCCCTATCCTTCTCAAACTATTCCAAAATATCCAAGAAGAGGGAAGACTCCCAAACTCTTTTCGTGAGGATAGCATCATCCTAATCCTAAAACCAGATAAAGACACAACAAAGAAAAAACTATAGGCCAATATTGCTGATGAACATAGAAACTAAAAGCCTCAACAAATTATTGGCAAACCATATCCAGCAATACAATTAAAAGATCATACACTATAATGAAGTGGGATTCATCCCAGGGATGCAAAGATGGTACAATATTCACAAATCAATAAACGTAATACATCACATAAGCTGAAGGAAAGAAAAAAAATCACATGATTATATCAATAGATGCTGAAAAAGCATTGGATAAAGTACAGCATCAATTTATGATTTAAAAAAAACACTCAGAAAAGTGGGTGTAGAGGGAGCATGACTCAACATGATAAAGGCCATATATGAGAAACCTACAGCCAACATCATACTTAATGGGCAAAAACTAAAAGCTTTCCCACTAAGATCAAGAATAAGACAAGGGTGTCCACTTTCACTACTACTATTCAACATACTTATGCAAGTCCTAGCCACAGCAATCAGACAAGAAAAAAGAAATAAAAGGCATCCAAATTAGAAAGGAGGGAGTAAAACTGTCATTGTTTGCAGATGACACAATAGTGTACACAGAAAACCCTATAGACTCCACCAAAAAACTACTCAACCTAATAAGGGAATCTGGCCAAACAGCAAGGATGCAAAGCCAATATTCAGAAATAGAAGGCATTTTTGTATACCGACAGTGAAATATCAGAAACATAAATTAGGAAAAAAATCCCATTTATTATAACAAAAAGAAAAATAAAATACCTAGGAATAAACTTAACCAAGGAGGTAAAAGACCAATACTCAGAGAACTATTGAACACTGAAGAAAATAACTGATTAAGTAAAAAATAAATGGAAGCATATACTGTGTTCATAGATTGGAAGAATTAACATCATTAAAACTTCCAAACTACCCAAAGCAATCTATATATTCTATGCAATCCCTATTAAAATACCAATGACATATTACACAAATATAGAACGAATAGTTCAAAAATTTATCTGGGGCCCTGGCTGGTGTAGCTCAGTGGATTGAGCACGGGCTGGGAACCAAAGGGTCCCAGTTCGATCCCCAGTCAGGACACATGCCTGGGTTGCAGGCCAGGTCCCCAGTGAGGGCCATGTGAGAGGCAACCATACATTGCTGTTTCTCTCCCTCTCTGTCTCCCTCCCTTCCCCTCTCTCTAAAAATAAATAAAATCTTTAAAAAATTTTATCTGGAACCATAAATGACCCCAAATAGCCTCAGCAATTTTGAGAAAGAAGAACAAAGTAGGAGGGATCACAATACCTGATATTTTTTTTAAAGATTTACTTTTAGAGAAAGGAAAAGAGAGGGAGAAAGAGCAATGTATGGTTGCCTCTCACATGGCCCTCACTGGGGACCTGGCCCGCAACCCAGGCATGTGCCCTGACTGGGAATCGAACCGGGACCCTTTGGTTCCCAGCCCGCGCTCAATCCACTGAGCTACACCAGCCGGGCACAATACCTGATATTGGAACATGTATAAAATCCCCATGGACAAAGATGATGGGGACAGGAGGATTAAATGTGGAGGGTGTGTAGGGCAGGGGAAGGTAATGGGGAAAAGTGTGGACAACTGTAATTGAACAACAATACAAAATTTAAAAAGGGAAAAAATAATACCTGATATCAGACTATATTACAAGGCCACTGTAATCAAAACAGTCTGGTACTGGCATAAGACCAGACACATAAATCAATGAAACAGAATAGAGAGCCCAGAAATAACTCATGTTTCTATGGTCAATTAATATTTGACAAAGGGGGCAGAAGCATAAAATGGAGTAAAGATAGCCTCTTCAACAAATTGTGTTGGGAGATGTGCATAGCTACATGCAAAAAAAAAAAAAACGAAACTTGACCACCAACTTACACCATACAGAAAAATAAACTCAAGGTGGAAAAAAGACTTAAATATAAGTTGTGACACCATAAAAGTCCTAGAGGAGATCATGGGCAGGAAAATTTCCGATATTCCATGCAGCAATATTTTCACTGGTATGTCCCCTAGAGAAAGATATATAAAGGATAGTATAAACAAATGGGACTTCATCAAAGTAAAAAGCTTCTGCATGGCTAAAGAAAACATCGCAAAATGAAAAGGGAACCAACCGTATGGGAACAAGTGGATCAAAAAACTGTGGTACATTTACACAATGGAATACTACACAGCAGAAAGAACCAAGGAACTCCTACCCTTCACCGACAGCATGGATGGAACTGGAGAGCATTATGCTAAGTGAAATAAGCCAGGCAGTGAAAGACAAATACCATATGATCTCACCTATAAGTGGTACCTAATTAAAAAAAACAAACAAGCAAGCAAAATACAACCAGAGACATGGAAATAAAGAACAAACTGACAGTAACCAGAGGGGACGGAGGAGCAGGGTAATGGGGGAAAATAGAGGGAGGGCCATCAAGGAACACGTATAAAGGACACGTGGATAAAGCCAAAGGGGGTAGGTTCCAGGGTGGGTGGGGCCGGAGGCCTGGTGGGGTGAAATGGAGACAGCTGTACTTGAACAACAGTAAAAAAAATTTTTAAAAAAGAATCCTGAAAATAAAGAGCAAAAGAAAGTGAATGCAAGTAGAAGGCAAGGAATAATAAAGAGCAGAAAGCAATGGAATATTAGACTATAGAAAAAAATCAATGAAATCTAAAGGTTCTTTGAGAAAAATCAAATTGATAACTCTCTATCCAGACCTATCAAGAAAAATAAAGAGGTCCCTTATATTACCAGTATCAGGAACAGATGTTAACATCACTACAGATTCCAGAGACATTAAAAGAATAATAACAGAATACTATTAAACAAGTGTATGGACTTTTGTATCTCAGCACATCACCTCAGGAAAGATACCGCCCACATAATGTATGACGGAAGCTTCCCTAAAAATGCCCCAGTAAGGATTCCCGAAATACCATCTTACAAGTGCTTAATGTCACAAGATCTTAAGATATCCAGACCTTTCATCTGGAGCCACCAAAATGTCTCCCTCCCTCATACTATTCATTCGATTATTGTTTGTTTTGAGTGTCTACTATGCAGAGAGTCCACCTTCCTCCCTCTGGATATGCCCCGCCCTAAGCCCCATCCTGCCCAGAACTTTTTCTGGGACCCGCGGCCATTTTCCCAACTTCCTTGCAGTACCGCGGCACCTCAGACTTAAAATCCCACCTCCCGCTGTTGCAGATCTACATCAAGCTCCACAAAAAAGTCATTTGGTGAAAACTACTTTCAGGGCCACTCCTTTCTTCAGTCACCTCAGGCTCCCCAACGGTCACTAGGGGTGCTGTTCCTTTCCTCAGTCAGCGGGACCGGAAGGGGAGGGGCCAGACTCTGCAGCCATCGCCCTCGTGGCCAGTGGTCTACCAAGACGACGCTCACATGGGGTCAGCTGTGTCCAAGGCTGCCCTCGGGGCCACCACGGATGAGTTCATGGAACCTGAACCGAAACACCTAGCTGGTAAGTAGGAGGGCTAGTGCAGGCGGCTCCCAGACGGCTAGCCTGCTCTAAGTACCTCTAATGGTGGGGCCTCACTCCCCTCCCCCACTCAGCCCTCCTCTCCATATTCTGCGTAGCTGCGAGAGCGGTGAGATTCGGTTCTCACTTGTAGTAAATTTTTATTGCACCTAGAGGAGAACCACTGGGCTTTTTAACGCCAAACTATAATTTTCAAATAACTTAGTACACAAGAGGTGATAGGATAACACCCCAGGTTTCTGAGAAATGTTTCAGTTCCAAAGTCCACCCCAGGCCCCTTTATAAGTCATGACATTAGAGAGTCTTCCGAAATGAAGGAAAGTGCATCAAGCAGACCTCCCCATAGGTAGTCCTTAATCTAAGGTTCATTAATATGCAACCTTTTGGTGTCTCTGGGCCACAGTGGAAGAAGAAGAATTGTCTTGGGCCACACATTAAATACATTGTGACACATAATCACCAAAAAAAATCTCGTAATGTTTTAAGTAAACTTACGGTTTTGTGTTGGGCCATATTCACAGCCATCCCGAGCCACATGTGGTCCATAGGCTGCAGGTTGGAAACCCCTGCTTTAAAGTGTCCATTGCAACATTTTTTTTTTCTGTGTTTCCAGGGAGAAGTCTTTTGATTCTTAAAGTTACCTTTTTCTCAGAGACAGAATAGCCTCCAGGATTTCTCCATTCCCTATTGTTTGAGTTCATTGTGAACAAGGACTTATTTAAATAGTATGTGCCCTTGGCAATATACCTAAATGCTACTGCTATTGACACCTTCGTAGCTGACTCAGTCTTTTCATCACATCTTGGCATTTTGCTTTAAAACTCCATTGACTTAATATATATTTACCTTCTGAAATTTTATCTTCTTCATGACAATGTGCATGCATTACAGCAATTTCAAATCCCTGCCACTGCCACTTAACTACTTGTATGTCCTTGGGTATGTTACTTACCTTCTTGAGTCCTATTTATTTAACAAGTATTTACCATAACCTGTTGTGTACCAACTAATGTGCTGCATCTTTGGGGGACAGTGGTGACCAAAATGAGCATAGTCCCTACCCTCATCAAGTACACACAACTATAAAGTACATAGGCATTAAATATCATGTAACATGTCATTATAAATTGTGATATGTACTTGTAATGAAGAAAATGTTTAGATTATTCCATTTGTCATTACTCAGATTTGATTGTATCTGTCTTTAAATTAAAGTTACAAATTATGATTTTGAAGATTATTTCTCAGTCTACGTTTTAATACTTGTCATTTTCTCTAATTTAGATCTAATACAGTACATAAATGAAACAGATAAGAGTGTTGAACCCCTAGCTGATGTTCTTTCTGAGAAAACTAGGAGCAGCAGCTGGGTGGTGGTTTTCAAAGCCCTGGTTACTGTGCATCACCTTATGGTGCATGGAAATGAGGTGAGCGTGGTGGGGTATAGAAATGGTAGTCATTTATAACTGCAAAAATGTTCTTGGTTTGACAAAGGCTTAACCACATTTTACTTTCAATTGTGACAAGAGAAGTGAAGAGTGATGGATATTAAAAACTGATTTTTTCATTTTGCATATGAATATATCTTTGTAAGCAGTATTTAAGGTGTACTATTTTAGCCAATAGAAAATAAAGTGGACAATAAGTTGGATATTTCACTTAATTCTTTAGATGATTTAGACCAAAAGGGAAAATCCCCCCAAATGTATTGCTATGTAGTTGTTTTATTTTACAACAAGAAACTTGATACCTGAGTATATTACATCATCACCTGTCTACCTCTTCCCACATATACTTTTCATATTTTATTGAACAGCTGAAATGTTCCATAACATTAAATTACTTACTGCTTTCTATTTCAAATTAACATTTTATCTGAGTTAACTTTGTATTAAAAATTTAGGATTTGAGCCGTGGCTGGTGTGGATCAGTGGCTTGAGTGCTGACCTACGAACCAAAGGGTCACCGGTTTGACTCTCAGTCAGGGCACGTGCCTGGGTTGCAGGCCAGGTCCCCAGTAGGGTACACGACAGAGGCAACCACACATTGATGTTTCTCTCCCTATCTTTCTCCATCTCTTACTCTGTCTAAAAATAAATAAATAAAATCTTTAAAAAAATTAGGATTTGGAAATTTACTGGATTTTGAAACTTCTTATAAAGTAGTAGTAAAGTTATTTACCAATATCTGCATAGCATGGTATTGGTAAAGATAGAACCTTTGTATAAATGCAACGCAGTAGAGAGCCCAGAAGTAGAACTGTACTTATGTGGGAGCTTGGTGGCACTAAAAACATGGGGGAAAGCATGGAAGTTATTTTTTTTTTACCTTTTTAAAGAAAAAGATTTCATTAAGTACATTTCATTGAGACAGCTTTCTTTTGGAATTTAAAATAAAGCCTTTTGGTACAAGTAACATCCCTATGGAAAAAATGGAATGAGATCTTTATCTTACCTCATATACAAAATAAATTCCACATGAATGAAATATCTATAAGGGCAAAACCTAAATTTTTAAATTGAAGAAAATGTACAAGAATATGCTTATGACATTTTAGTAGGGAAGATACTATAAAGTTGGACTAAGATTTTATATATTACAGACAAAAGATTAATATTTAGAATATATTGTCAATAAGAAAAGGGCAGCCCTGGCTGAGTAGCTCTGATGGTTGGAGCATTGTCCCATTCACCAAAAGGTTGCAGGTTTGATCCCCAATTAGGGTGCATATGGGAGGCAACCAATTGATCTTGACCTCTGTCTCTCTCCTTTTCCCTTCCTCTCTAAAAACTCATTTGAAAAAATATATATCCTCAGGTGAGGGTTAAAAAAAAGAAAGAAAATAGCAGTACAATAGAATAATGAACAAAAAAGTGAACAGACAATTCATGGAAAGGGAAACCAAAATGACTGATAGCTGTCAGAGAACATGCTCAAATGAGCAAAATTTAAAATGCATGGCAGTATCAAGAGTTTCAGGGATCTCGAGGAAATGGTAACTGACGATATGCAAATATTAGTTGTTGCAGTTTATCACTGTCGAAGGACAGCATTGAGGCATGTTTAGTAAAACAGAAAATGCCCAGCCTAGTAACCCAGCAAATCCACTACTCGTAGCATATTTATAACATTTAGAAAGTAGAAATCACCTAAATTTCGATAAGTAGGGAACAGATAACTAAAATGAGGTGTGTTTGTACAATGAAATATTACATTGCATTAAATGGGATGTATACCAACAAGGCTAGAACTAAAAAAAAAATGATAATAGAGGCAACAAATTGTAAAATGATAGAGTATAGTATCATTTATATAAAATTTAAAAATGAATTTAATATTTTTCCATAGAACAAATATATATGAAGCTATAAAGAAAATAGACTAAAGATAGCATATTACAATCACGATACAGGTCTATTCTAGGTAAGAGAAAGAAATGGAACTTAGGGATGGGGCTAAGAGCATTTTTAACTTTATCTCTGATATTATTATCTCTAAGATCTAAGTCTAAGTCATCTAACTTAGATGATCTAATCTAAATATTATCTTTAATATTATTATCTCTAATACTTTAATCTAATTCTCTAATTTCTAATACTTCTAATCTAACACTTTAACCTCCTTATTTTAAAATAGACTTGAAACAGATATGTCAAAAAGTTAGCAGATGTCATTTCTGGGTAGGGGAGTGGAGTACACAGGTGTATATATTTTTTAAATTTTTTTCTGTAAATTAAGTTATCAAGTAATGCACTATGAATTAGAATAATTCTGTAATTAAATGTTCTCAAAATCAAAAAGGAGGAATGGCTAGATAGAAAGTCTTGGGAGAAAAGGGTGTTGTATACACATGAGCTTTAATGTTTAACCCCTTATTTACTTGGGAGGTATATAAACACAAGACAACGCTGCAGGTCCTTGTGCTGTGTAGCCCAGGACATGATCGTGCTCACCTTAATTAATGCTTGTGAAGTACCTGTGTGATAGAATTATGTTAAGAATTATTTCACAATGACAAAATCATTAATGAACTCTTATTTGTGGGAAGAAACTAATTTTTGGATTTGGCACATTTGTTTGACAGCGTTTTATCAAACATCTTGCATCTAGAGACTCTCTGTTCACTTTACACAACTTTCTGGATAACAGTGTCACAGAAGGTAAGATGATTCTTTGATGGAAATATTCCTATGTGGCAAGGAGGGAAAAGTTCTGAAAACCATGCCTGGTTTTTAAAAATGGTTTCAAATTATAAAGGGGGTGGTGTATTGTACATTTTATGATGGTAGATAATTTCTAAATTCATTAATACAGCACATTTGAGTGCTTACTGAGAATAGCGGAATATGCTATGTGCTAAAGATAGGGGAAACTGAACCCTCCAGGTATCAATATTTCGTCAGTAAGGCCTTCCTTGTTCAGTCTACCAAAAATTGTGGCACAACCCTATATCCCTTCTCTGCCTTAGTTTTATTCTTTCCACTTCTCACTGACTAACCATTTCTGTGTGTTTCTTTTCTTTTGCTTGTCTGTCAGTTCCACACTGGAATGTAAGCTTCATGAGGGCAGGGATTTTTATCTATTTTGTTTACTGCTGAACTTCCAGCATCTAGAACAGTGCCTGGCTCACAATTGTTGAATGAATAAATAAATTCAATAAATGAATCAAGGTATGTTTGGAAGTTGAGTTTCCATCATGGCCTTTTTTTCTCCATTTTGCTTATCAAGTAGGAGTCAAGGTCATTTGCTTATGGAGGGAGGGTGAGGGAGGGATGACTACAATGAGATGGGGAGTTTTAGGGAAATGCTAAGAATTTACAACAGTTTTTGTGGAAATGTGAAAGAAATTGATAAAGTTTAATTATTTCCTCTGTTCAGGAATGTCACTGTCAACACCATATCATGAGGTGATATCAAGGCTTTGAGGAAATAAAAAATAATATTTAACAAAGTTTGAGGAATGTAGGACTAGATGATTGATAAAGGCCATTCTAGCTTTTGTGCTTCAAAGATATTGTTGAGGTATAAGGGTAAATATGGAGTGAAAAGACTTTGCATTTATTGACATATATTGCAAATGGTTAATATTGGTTTATTAAAAATAATTAAAATATTTTATTTTTAGGACCTACTATGTCAACTTTCATCAGACAGTATAGCAGGTACTTGAATGAAAAGTCACTCGCGTATAGACTGACTGCGTCTGACATCACCAAAACCAAGAGAGGGTCAGTAAATATTATTCATGTGTAATCGAGAAATACTGAAATAAATATGTGCCATAATATGTAGTTTGTCAAAAACACAGATGATTTCTTTTTTAAATTTTTTTACAGCTGTATTTCAATATGCTAATGTCACAGTGCTTCTCAAACTCTTAACTATGATGTTATAAATTTCTTTGCTTTTTTACAGGAGTGATGGTATGATGAGAACTCTGAATACTGGAGAGCTGCTCAACACACTTCAAATAATTCAAATTCAATTTGATGCTCTTCTTAATTTTAAGGTAAGAGCTTTATAAATCCTTTTTTAAAACATTGGGCCCGGCTGGTGTAGCTCAGTGTATTGGGCGCGGGCTGGGAGCCAGAGGGTCCCGGTTCGATTCCCAGTCGGGGCGCGTGCCTGGGTTGTGGGCCGGGTCCCCAGTGGGGGCCATGTGAGAGGCAACCATGCATTGCTGTTTCTCTCCCTTTCTTTCTCCCTCCCTTCTCCTCTCTCTGAAAATAAATAAATAAAATCTTAAACAAATATATTTAAAAAAAACATTGGTAAATGGCATTGTTTAACTATAGGTAGGGGGAAGAAATTTTGTTAAACTGTGTTGGTAACTGACTATTCTTTTACTTAACCTCCAGGCAAATCCTGACGAACTAACTAATGGTATAATACATGCTGCTTTCATGCTCCTCTTTAAGGATTCTCTTTGCCTCTTTGCAGCCTATAATGAAGGAATCCTTAATCTGCTAGGTAGGCTAAAGAATAAACATTACATACTTTAAAAAACTGGTGAAATTTTATTTGTAAAAATCTTTTATGTCTATATTTATATTCATGTTTGTTTCCGGTTAAAAATAGGAGATATTTCGCCCTGGCTGGTGTAGCTCAGTGGATTGAGTGTGGGCTGGGAACCAAAGGGTCGCCGGTTCAATTCCCAGTCAGGGCACATGCCTGGGTTGCAACCAGGTCCCCAGTGGGGCCCATGTGAGAAGCAACCAAACATTGATGCTTCTCTCCTTCTCTTTCTCCTTCCCTTCCCTTCTGTCTAAAAATAAATAAATAAAATCTTTAAAAAAATGCCACTTAAAAAATAGGAGATATTTGCAAGATCATAAGTGCTAACTGATATTTCTGGGAAATTTACCAGGGAGTCAATATGGGTTGCCATATATATGCATTAGTCATTAAGGCCCACTCCACCAAGATCAAAAATACAGTTCAGACTTTTCTAAGAAAATATAGCCTATAACATAAGTAATTGTTACTGATTATATAGAAACATATATTTCTTAGGCTTTTCAGGAATTATCTGTCATTGTTTTGCCCTCATGGATGATTTATTTCATAGTTACAGTTCTCCAGACTTCATTGATGAGAACTTGAGATGTTTTTCATATACTGAAGTATAAGTACCTGTACCTTTGTAGAGTTATAAAAGAGTAGGAAACACAGCCCCTTCCCTCAGAGAGCTTCAGAGTTTTCAAAAAGATTACAGACTAGAAGTTACAGAAATTGATACTGACTATCCAAACAATCTCTATGCTATTAAATTTTACATGTATTTCCAGCACCAGTGTTTGGCATGCAGTAGTTATCCCATAAAAATCTGTTAGATATATATATTGAGTAGTGTTGTTGCTTTTTAAAACAAAATAACTGGATTAAAACTATAATTATTTGGAACAAGTTAAAATAATATCCAGAAGCAGCTTAAAATAGAATCATCAGAGTGGAGTGAAACTTGAAAATTGCTAAATTATTGGCTTCTACATGATAATATTTTTTCTATTTTTAGGCAAGTTTTTTGACATGAGGAAGAGCCAATGTGAGGCAGGTTTGGATATTTACATCAAGTTCCTTGACAGAACAACCAGACTGGCACAGTTCCTGAAAGTTGCAGAGGTATACAACTCTATTTCTAGCCCAGGCATTTCTGTTTTGTATAGTAGCTTAATATCAAATATAACTAACCCCCCTACCACTACCACCATGCAAACACACAGAAACTGGTAGTTTAAACTATTTTGTAAACAGTAAAACTAAAAACTAAAATTAAGACCTCAAATGTACTTTTCTTTTTTTTTTCCTCAAGAAATAAGCTTTATTTTTTATAAAAGAAAATAATTCACACTTGTTTAAGAATGCCATGATTAGAAGGCTACAGTTTCTATCTGATTATAAGTATCTCAAGAAGTGTATTCGTATGTTAACATTTTCAACTGCCCTTGCTTATACATTTAAACAATATCAAACAAATATTTGCATCTTAAATATACAGCTATGGTGAACTGTTTCAAAACAACACATAAAGACAAATAAAACTGAGCACTTTCAAAGTTCAAATGTACTTTTCAATGCACTTCTGCACAAGGGCAGTCTGACAAGGACTGTTGTTTGCAGCCATGATGATAACCAGTCATAAGCTCACCCTCTCAGCAGAAACAACTCTAAGACTGAGACGAAATATATGCTATGTCTTTTCAGGTAGAACAGGTCTGTGATCAATGAGAGAAAGAAACACATAATATGAGCCCCACATCTACCCTGATACTTAGAAGAACCAAAGCAGGATAAATACAAAGAGAACCACGCCTAGGCAGCCAACAGTAGAACTTCTGAAAACAGGGGGAAAAAAGACATATTACCCAAGGGAGAACAATATGAATAATAGCTAACTCTGATTCATTAAAAATTAGAACACATTTGTATGATAACCAGACGGCAAAGACTCAATATCTGACAAGTCTTTTGTTTTATTGTTTTATCCTTAGGAGAAGTATAAGATTGTGCTTAAGTATACAAGGGCTACCTTATTTAACCTGATGTTTTTCTTGGTCATTTGGGTGGGCCAAAAAGTCCATTTAGTTTTTTCTGTAAAATAAGAGACTTTTTTTTTTACTTTCACCAATAACTTTATTGCTTTGACTATTTTAAGTATGTCGGCTATCTCCCACATGGTATATAGCATTGATTGTTTTCAGTTAATGTCTTGATTTGATCACTATCAACTTCAACTGGTCTACCTGGCCATAGAGCATTGTCCACTGAGAAATCTCCAGCACGAAACTTCACAAAACACTTTGACACTTTTGATCAGTCACAGCACCTTCTCCATACACTGCTAAAATATTTTTTGTGTTTCAGTTGTGTTTTTACCTTTCTTAAAACAATAAAGCATAATATGCTGAAAATATTACTTATTTTTCCATCTTAAATATTAAAATGGCTATAACAAAATTAACCAATTTTTTAAAAGAGATTTTATTTATATATTTTTAGAGAGGGTACAGGAGGGAGAAAGAGAGGGAGAGAAACATTAATGTGTGGTTGCCTCTCACATGCCCCCTACCGGGGACCTGGCCCACAACCCAGGCATGTGCCCTAGACAGAGAATCAAACCAGCAACCCTGTGGTTCACAGGCTGGCACTTAATCCACTGAACCACACCAGTCAGGGCAAAAACTCACTGATCTGATAAGTTGTTTTTAAATGCAAGTTGGTATGACAGCTGTCACAATGCACTCTTAACAAAATTGTTTCAAATGAAGTTAAAGACAACTAAGTGCTACTAGAGTCATATTTTAGAAAAAAAAAACAAGTGAATTATTTTGCCAGCCCAAATAGATAGATATCAGCCTAGCAATGCATTGATGGTCTTGGGGCTTTTTCTCTTTTGTGGGTACATTGGTCTCACAGTTAACTTCTCTTTGTTGCCATGCTCTGCTATAATGTGTGCTTCCACCTACCCTGTTGTGAATTCAGGAAATTGGAATTGACCAAAACAACATTCCATATATTGCTCAGGTCAGTGTATCTCTCCTGTGTATTTAAAAGATCTTTCTATCTTTATGTTTGTGTGTTTATTATATTAATTATAATCTGAGAGTCCATCCTTTGCCATATGCACATATGTATTTTCTGATTTTTATTTTTTAAAATGTATTTTATTTTTTAAAAAAAATTTAAAGATTTTATTTATTTTTAGAGAGAGGGGAAGGGAAGGAGAAAGAGAGGGAGAGACATCAATGTGTGGTTGCCTCTAGCACTGAATCCACTGAACCACACCAGTCAGGGGCTAAATATATTTTATTGATTATGCTATTACAGTTGTCCCATTTCCTCCCCTCTATTCCCCTCTGCCCTGCACCCCCCTC